>DWME01004648.1:0-16019 GCA_018244795.1 Parelbella ahira ahira | reverse complement strand
TAAAGAGGTGCGCGCCATGGATTTGAACCCAGGACCCCCGGAATGAGAGGCTGAATTCTTAACCACTAGGCTACCACGGCTATTAGTATACGAAGCAGTTAAAAATTCTTAGTCTATTGGCATGACATTGTGTACATATAAGTAAATAGGACTAAAACAGGAAAAGTTAAGGGACTTAGGGTAAAAATCAAAAGGGTTTCTGCTACCGATTTTCGATAAGTCCTCTGCTGAATAGGAATTTATTTGCATTGTAATGGCCATTTGACAATTGCATTGTTACTTGACTAATTTATTACAAAAACTTTCAGAACACGTTTATTCCCTGGACGCTCCGCCAACAACAGTGGAAGGTGTTCGCACTCTAGAGTTTAACTACTACGCCAGATTAGACCACCTGACTAAATTGGTCTGCACACCACTAACATTCGACGAATATTACACTGATAGAGAGGACAAGTGAGCAAATCATCATTTAAGTTCTAAATAGGACATCTTCGAAAATTCCAAGATGTACGTCCTATTTGGGTCTTCTTAGAAAATTCTAAGATGTTCTCTTTATAACAATAGCAAATAGACATGATATAAATGATGTTAAGTATCGCAGCGCAGCGAAAGTGATCGTAGATGATGTCCTGTGACCTTCAGAAGTCTTAATAATCCACCTATACATTAGACCGGCTGAGAGTTGATGACTGAATACGATATACATGTTTCAGTTCTAAATTGCAGCAGTCAATTTCCAAAAGCATCACTCATTCTTTCAGACTGGAATCTCGTATTATAACATATACTGAAGGCACTAAATTGGAGCCCAAGCGTCAAGTGAAAGACATCACCGAGACCTACAGTCGCAATCCAAATATTCCCGCTAAAGAAGATGTTTGGAAGAAGATATTCCACACCCAAGAAAACACAATACAGTTATTATACCATTACGCTTACAACTCTGTTACGAACGATACTAGACACTTTATCAAACCCAATTTAGCGGAAACCGGAGGAAAAATTCTGTATTACCCTGACAAATCTTCTGGATATATAGTAAGAATTTGTGGTATTGTTGTCGTTATGTTTAAGTAATGATCATTCGTTTATTTTCACTTGCTCGGTTATCAGCTATAAGTACCTACTGTGGAGTGGGGATATATCTTAAGCAAATCTACAAGCTAATATTTATTGTCATGTCTTAACAGGCCTGAACGTATTGTGATTCACATTATTTAACATTTTTATGGCAAAGTTTGTATCTTGTAGGCCGATCCCTGCTCTACACCACCACGGCCATTGAACGTCTATTACTCTCTATGCGACAATATGGATTGGGAACACAAGACGAAGAAACACATTCGCGACAGAGAAAGCGACATCAATATATATCTGAAGCAAAGGCATAAAGAATTGACTGAACCTGAATTGTATGTGGCATTATTTGATACAGAGAGAAATGAAACCGCGAAGAAGGGATGGAAGGAACAGGTAACTTAAATAAGAAGAGATGTTACATCTACACAAGCGTGCAGAACTGTCAAACCTGTTCACTGATAACTACTTCATCTACACCACAATGAATAAGCGTATTTTAGAATGACCGGGATAACGAAACTCTATTTGTAACTGCAGGTCTTTGGCCAGCTAAAGCTAAGTGTTAAACAAACAATTAAATACTATTTTATATTTACATTTAAGTACATGCTTGTGAAAGTACTATTTTTTCATCAGACACCGAATAAATAATTGTGCCCATCACGCAAATTACTTTACACATTAATGAAATGCGTTGATATAGGTAGTTACATATGTCCGGTAGATAGATGATAACATTTTTCTTTAATTGTTAAGCACTAGTATTTCGAGGTAACTGCAAAATGTTTGCGTTATTCCTCATACGACAAAGATGAATTTTACTAATCCTCCAAAACATTCCTCTTTACAAATCTCCAGGAAGCCCAAAAAGCTGAAATAACGGAGCGGGAAAAGGAAGCGGAAATTGATCCGTTGGCGCCCTACCTCGCCAGAATGTTTGGTTCGGGACACGGTACTGGGGCGCTCTTGACAGTCAAAGAGGCCACTTTGGTCCGGGAACAGTGCATTAACGACTTCAAATCGAAACAACTGGCTAGACAAATACTCGTCCAGGAGAGGTTTGATAAGGTAATAACACAGGTTTACATTTTAATCTGTTTAATAGGACTTACGTAAGATGATACAAAGAAAGAAATGAATAAAGACAGGGCCGAGGGGCACTACGTCTCTAGAAAATACGCACGTTTTTACAGATTCTTTTATATGAAGATTAAAACCCAGTATAGGTACTTTTAAAGTTACATTAGTGTATGCTTTAGCTGATGGATTAAACAAATATTTTACAATTTGAGTAGGCGTATTTTTATGGAATTTTCTAGGTTTCTAAATATCTTTCGTTCAACTGTTGATTGTATTCTATTCATTTATTTATTTCCATTGTGTTTGGTATTATTAACTCAGTTTGGCAAGATCTTGACCAGATTTAAAACAAAATTTGAGCCACGTCGTTCGTTCGTATCGGTTATGACTACATCACTATTGTCATCTAAATATTGTATTTTCAAAACTAATCTGAGAATGGAAGGTACTACAAACGTCTTAATAAAGTTTTATTTTAAACGCCTCAATAAAATGTTCGTATTTTTAATTAGATTTCTCTTTTCTTCTATAGCAACCTTATAAAAATAATAATAATTAATAAGTGAGAGGCTGAATTCTTAACCACTAGGCTATCGCTGCATAAAAACCTTAAGGTGACAATACTGCCGGACTCTCTTTTGTTTCATCGATTGCTCTTGTACATATGTATTTTATTTCATTTTATAATGTTCGGAAAACTTACCGCTTCAAATTTATTTACAGTAACATAAATGTAATATTAAGTGAGGGCCAATTACAAGTTTCCACATATAATAGGAGATTTAAAAATTTAATATTCGACGTATATCTAATATTTTAATATTCGATTACAGCTTAACGCCGAATATAAGAACAAGAGATTATGGTATCTAGCGAATCAATTCATACTTACACCGGAAAAGGAGAGCGCCTATTTTGCCCTGAGGTAACTGCTTATGTTTAGAAATTTTCATATTACTTATGAGCCTGTGGATTCTTTTAGATAATTAAACTTATGCATAACAGTGACATAAACGCAAGAATGATTATAAATCGAAGGGGGAGGAGATGGGAATCACAGTCGAATATTTAAAATTTATTTAGTAAATATTACAATATAATATAATATCAAGTATCTACCATGTGTATTTTACACACTGACAAAAATGCGTTATTGTTAGGTTCCCGTTACGTAAATTAGAACAGATATTATAAATAAATATCTTATCGTTTCAGTGCTGAACTGGCCTTCAAAGTACACACATTAGAAGTTCGGTTAACAAGACACCGAGACCTCTCAGGGCCGAGATTCAAGGCGGTAGAAGAGTACCTCGCGAAACACCCCTTGCTGAAGGAATATATGCGCATGAAACAGTACTATCGTCTGAAATAAAGATAGGAAAGTTTTAATTTTATTAATGTATTTATTAAAGAACATTTTATTCATGTTATTATTGAACTACTAGTTTATTAACTAAATTTATTTACATTTACATGTTATTTAACTCGCTAATAAAACTTAGAGAAATATAAAGCGATTTGATTCCTCCTCTAAGGACCCCTTCACGCGCAACTGCTCCGTTATCATTTCATGAGCTGATTACTTAATTATTACGTCATTTCACGCAGTGTATAGTCAGATAATATATGCAGACAAATGGGTGGTAATGACATTTTTAACATTCTTATCAATCTGAGATAGAGCATTACTAGGTATATAGTATAACTATAACCTTCTCTTTGCTATGTGCTGTTTGTTCCATGCGTGTTCTAATGCTTTGGCAAAATCCACGTCGGCAAGGGATGGTCTGGGTCACTGTTCCATTCACCAACGCCCCCCAAAATGTTTCCTCTCCCGTCGTGAGTTGCTAAAGCTAGTCTTGAGAATTTATTGGCCAACCTCCTCTGGGGCGAGTCCGGTCTGGTCAGTGGCGGAAGACAGAAGCTGCCGGAATCTGAAATATTTCAGCCATTAATGCTTCTGTTCAAAAGGTTTATTATTTTTATAGATTTTGGAGTTATGTATAAAAACCCGCTAAATAGATTATATAAGGAGTAACTTTCATGGTAGAATCTTAGAAATATAAAATAAAGTAATAATGCAATGCCCAATACTGCCCAGTACCGCGTAAATAGCAAAAATCTGCCAAGTGAACAATAACTTTTTTGTTAAATTCCACGCGAACGAAGTCGCGGGCACAGCTACTACTAATGTATATGTGTTTGTTAAAAAAAATTAATTACTGTCTATTTAAGTAGGTATTAAATAATAATCAACCCATTTGACATGCCACTGATGGAATATGGGTCTCCTCTCATATTGAGACGGTTAAGGCCGTAGTCTGCCACGCTGGCCAAGTGCGGGTTGGCAGACTTCACACACCTTAGAATATTTTTTTTTTTGTAAAATTTAAAGTGTGCAGGTTTCCTCACGATGTCTTCCTTCACCGTTAGCAAGCGATATTTAAACTAAAACGCACTTTTGTAAAGAGGTGCGCGCCATGGATATGAACCCATCACCCCCGGAGTGAGAGGCTGAATTCTTAACCATTTAATTAGGCTATCACTGCTTAGTAGTATATATCTTTAATTAAAAAATATTTATCTTTATCTTTTTTTGTTCCGCCACGTGTGCGAGGATAAGATTCATCATTGAATATTATTACTTATCATCAGGGTTGAGAAACATTGAATTATTTTCAAATATATTTATCTCAATTGGTGGCCTTATAATAAAATCTTTTCAAATCTTTTCAAATGTAACGTTTAAATATTTCAACGCATTGTTAACTGCTACGATATCGATGACAACTTGCCATATGTTAGTTCTATTAATGAAGAATGTTTATTTACATACACACCCGAATGATAGTCGTAATTGACGTGATCACTCGGCGTTTCCTGTCCCAATCTCTTACGAAATTCTCCAGCGAAGTATTCGATCAGTGTGTCCATCATGACCGCTTGACGGGAAAATACCTGTATTAAATTAATTGAATGTTTGAGCTGCACTCAAAATATTTATTTTCTCGCTAAAAAGCAAGAAGGGAGTTACCGTTGACTACAAAATAAATGAAGGTTCAGAGCGCGTAGTTGCGAATGAGGTATTTACAGAAGTTGACTCATAGGATATTAGATGTAGACAGATGAGAATATTAAATATTACATTATACTTACTTGAAGCAGCTTTGACACTCTTAAGCCGTTCTCCACAACCATGAATTGGAGGAAGAGACAAGGAAGACAGTCCTCGTGATCGTCCGATGGAATACCAATATCCCATGACAACTCTTCATACAACAGTCCAATGAGAACTGACTGTAACGGAACCAATTTGATTACATGTAATATTTACTCAATTGTTAAAGACGAATGCAAACATGCACGTGAAATAGACTTTAATAATGAAAAAAAATTAAAATAGGGTCTAACTTCAATCAAAAAAATTAACTCCGAAATGTGTTTCGAAAGTCATAAAAATATCCCCTAGCCGACACAGGCGGAAGTCATATCGGAAGCTATTTTCAAAAGGGCTAAAAATTAATTACTAATAATACTTAATGATTAAGCTTGTATTTAACAGTTTTGTGTCCAAAAGTGGCATATGAGAGTTAGAAACTGTAAGTACTATCAGAGAATTTTGGATTCTTACACTTTCAACATCATCGATAACATAAACGCCATTGGAATTGATGGCGACGAGCACGGGAATGTCTTCGTGTATCAGTAAACTGGTAAGACTCAACACTGGTTGCTCGATCTGGCCTTGGAAAAACGCAGCCCTGGAAAGTAGTTATAGCTCAAATCATTACAGATGGATTTAATAACATCAACATATAGTATAATCAAATAAAGGTTATAAAGTATACCCATATTATTATTAAAATCATATCATATTTTGCATTCATTATCATTTATAAGTCCACTACTGGACATAAGGAGCCCTTGGGCCCTTAAGCTACGCCTCCTAAGCCTCCCCTGAGAAGTTTTTGCCCATAACCGACATGCCAGGTGTGCGGGTTGCCGCTCAGTCGTCTCTTACGTCGCTTCAGTTTTCCCGCATGGGTTCGGCATTTATATTCTCTCTCCGTCTCGACTCGGATATGGGTTACATATTATTATTTCCTATTACATATGTATATCGGAGAAAATAGAGAAACCAGCAGTTATCGAATTATTCCGGAAAATGTTCGAGAGCTCTTAGATAGACAGGATTAGCGGCAATTGGGCCTACACAACGCATTAAACGTCACAATAACATTTCTTAATATGTACCGTGGAGTAAATACTAAAAACCGAAGTGAACGAATTATATAAAAGAATGTTTTAAAGTCGTTGTATAGATTTAGGTAAATTGATATGTATGTGGCTGGCAGTAGTTGAATGCTACGAGCTGAAGATCGAGCTCAGTGGCGTGCCATCGGAGAGGCCTATGTCCAGCGGTGGACGGGAGTAGGCCGATGATGATGATGATGATGATATGTATGTAAAATGTGATAGTAACCCGTAAGTGGGCAGGGTGCGGGTGTGCGCGAGGTACTTGTGGCGCAGCTTGCGCGGCGGCGCGGCGGGCGGCCGCTGCGCCTGCTCCAGCAGCCGCGCCTCGGCGCTGCCCTTGCGGCCCGCCGGCACCAGCCGCGCCCAGCGGCCCGCGCGCGCGTGCCGCGGCAGGTACTTGTCCTGCTGCTCTCTGGAAGTTATTCAATTCTCACTATTACGTTTCATCTAAAGACCGTTTCATTTAGGATCACATATATTCCCATCATCTACAAATGTTAGACGACATATCCTTTGCCAGGTCCGACGTGATGTTTTAAGAAAATTTTGCATTAAGAATATGACAATTTTCTAAGATCTTGGATACCATATAGTTACTGTTTATACTCGTGTACCATTGGTTACCTAAAGAACTTAGCGGTGTGTCGGTGAGGATCATAAGGACCGAGCTGGATGCGCGCCTGCAGCCCGCCCAACATCAGCGCCTGTGCACTTTCCAAGGGGTATCGCCCGGTCACTACGTTATGACGAGCTTCTTCATAAAGCAGTTCCTGGATACGAGGATCCCTGAAATTAAAACATGAGTACTTACATGTTTTTAAGTAAGCACTTAGAAGAAAAACGTGGGATAGAAAATTAAAATATTTCGTTACAAAAATGGACTTAGGTAAGTAATTAAAATTTAATAATATCATGCATATACACATTGATAAATCTTTTTTTGAGTATTTATTGATTTATGATATCTAAGTATGATGACTGGACTGGTAGATGACATCGTTTCCTGGAAGGGAATTTCTTACTTTATTCCTTCTTCCAAGTGTTTCGGAAAGAAAACATTTCTCTGCAGCCGAAGGACTGGTTGATCTCGTGCCCTTCTAGATTCAGATCCATGGCCGTATCTCTGCAACATCTTCTGCCAGTTCGCCCAAATCTTCCACGGGCAATGATGTGGCTTTAACTGGATTTCTGAAATTTTATCATTGATTCGATAATCGCTGGCGTTAACGCCAAGTGTTTATCACTAGGAGAAGCAATGTTATGAATTTTTTTCTGCTTCGCTATAGTATAAACTTACGACTCACCTTTGTTTACCTTGTTATTAAAGCAAACTACTTAAAATGAATCCATGAATTTTTCAAGTGCAATTGTTACCATATTTTTTAGCAATATTTAGAAAATAATTTCTTATTTAAATGAAACAAAGTTTTATATAAATCGGTGAATCACACTTCGCTGGACCTACCTAGCAATGGACTGCACATCCATAGTGCGAATACATTCGCAGCCAAGCTTCTGGTCGTCGGCTGAACCAGCCCCAGCTCATCGGTTGCCAATATTGCATTGAGGAACCTTGCAGATGTCACAGCCATGGGGACCTCCTCGGAGCTCATCTCCACCATGATGGCAGCGCGTGACATCAGATATACACAAGTCACTGGGTTTGAGGAAACGGTCGATGATGATGCTGTACTGCCTGATGATCCTGGGAGTTTATAGGAAACGTATAGATATGGAGAATGGTTCTAGTTGATTGATATATCTTAAATCATTAATTTACTAAACCGAGACCTTAAATCAATAAATTTTATAATATAGTAGAGATCAAATTATTCATACAAGCCACAAGATTTTTTTGAGGAAAGGTTTGCAACGGAATAAAAAAGCTAGATATGGGGCAAATAATCCTGGCCGACAAATTACCTGGCAGAGGTGGAGATATAGCACTAGAAGAACTACCTCCACTGGTGATTGGCTCTGTAGTGCTGAAGGAACCCGCTGCTATGCTGCTCGTGCCGGTTTGGTTTGAACAGCTGCTAAGATTTGATCCTGCAAATGTCAACAGTAAGAGCCGCTTTGCGATCTTATAATTCTATAGGGCATAGATAGCATACAGTACCATCCTAATGACAGCTTCTGCAAGTACGTCTTGGAGCTTCCAGTGTTTTTGACTTTGAGCGACAACGCTAATATACGCGACATAACAGCTCAGAAAATTTTTGAAATTTTCGTGTTAATCTTCTTTGTTACTTAGATATCTTAGCAAACCCTAAGCAAGATTAATCCATCTTAGAGTAATCCTAAGACGGATTTTCGTCAGCAATCGTTCAAAAGGGCATGTTTCACATGCACTCATATTTTGATTACTTGTGAATCCTTTTGCACAAACAATGTAGAGAGGCTTGATACTCACCCATAACACTCTTTTCCAGTGAATCAGAACTGTTACTCTCTTTAGAATCTGGTAAAGATTTGTGGGGGTCATGCTTGTCCCACTCATTGTGGCGTCCCAAAGGGCTATAAGATAAGTGCGGTAAGCGCTGCGATACTGAATACAGGTGTGCATTGACTTCAGCTTGCAGTTTCTGACTTTGAACACTATAGTATTCTTCACGAGACCGAAATTCACTACAAAATTCACGAATACTTATTTATTTAATTATCCTAATAATATATAAATAGCAAACTACACACTACAGATCTTTTTAAATAAATGTTTTAATGCTTACTTGTATTGATATTCCGCTTGAATAGGATACCCTCGTCTTGAATAATCAACTGGTATAATTGTAATATAATTCCCGCTGTTTTGAACGTTTGGACTTTCGCCATACGCTCCCATATCGGATTGATGTTCCATTTATGTATGTGATCTATACTGCGAAGTTTATATTATATTATTAGGACCGAATTCTATAAATTCAGTCTAACTTCAGTGAATGAACTCACAATATCACACGCAGGATATCGATCCGCTTTCAAGCCGTAGTGAATACAGTTTTGTGTTCAGAAGCTTTGGAAATGTCAAAATCGAAAGAATTTATGTTAGGAACTAATGTATATATTTTAAAATTATAGAAAGAGGGATTCTAAAAATATTATCATAAACGTAATTGCCTAATTTTTTATTTTATTTCGTATGTCAAAACTTTTTATATTGGCTATATTAATAGGTTGGCTGTTTAGTCATTTTCGTTAGCCTACATTTTATTAGTTCAGTACATCGTTGTCACAGCAATCAATAATATTTTCTCAGTCAACTTTGTCAATGTAACGCAACGAAATATTTTTATTACAATCATCTAAAAACAGTTTGGTTTTCGTTCACTTTAAAATCTTTTCTAAATCTTGATACCTTAAATGGTATAAAACAAAAATATTCATATTTTATTTGACGTAACATTACTACCGATATAAAATTGAATTTATTGTAAAAGGAAGTGCGGAAAAGAAAAAAGGGAAAAAATATGTTTTAATAATTGTGATTAGGCCTCTCCAATTAGTATTTAGATCACATTTGTGTCTGATACATTGGGTTTTTGGTATCCGAATGGAGGCGAAACTGAAAGAATATCGCGCACGTCGACGTCGCCAAGAACTGTTCGAAAAAACTACTGAAAAGTTAGAAAGCAGTAAGCGTCATTTCGTGGATCTGTGTAAAAAGATGATAAAGATCGATGTTAACGATGAAGTCGGCCTAGCGCCTGCTTTTATAGAGGTATGAATTCTTTTCTACTTTAATGTTTATGTTCACTATGAGACTGAAGTATGTGGTCAGAATCATACCATTTTCACATAAAAATGGAGAATAGTCCAAATTCTATACTATTGTTGAAATAGGTATTACTGATTAGTTGTAATTTATTTATTTTTTCAACCTTACAATAATTCATATTCTATTTTATTTTTTACACAGACACCACAACAAGACATCAAGCCAAAGAGGAAACAGTTTGAGAATGACAAAGATTATGATGAAGAAAATGATGTTGAAATTGAACATGCAGAAGGGGAAAAATTGGTAGAAACAGTCTCAGAAACCAGTGAAGTTGTATTGAAAGCTAAGGCCCCAGAAACATGGCAATATTTCATTGTCAAATGGTCAATTATAACTATAATTTGGGCTACTTTATATTACTACTTTTTATCATTGCAATTTGGAGCTGTATTTTTTGCTATTTCACTTTTAATAGGCATCTATTTTAACACCAGGACACAACCTAAGAAAAGGGGTGAAGTATCAGCCTATAGTGTGTTCAATGAGAACTGTGAAAGCATAGAAGGCACTCTTACACCTGAGAAATTGCAGAATGAGATGTTCTTTGGAAGCTTTAGGTTATTTTAAAACTTTGATATTCACTCTTTATCAACTTTACAACAAGTAGTAATTTTTTTTATAAAATAGTAAGTGATATTTTTGTTAAAAACTAGTGGAAGAAAGCTTAAAAAAATTGTCATTATTCCTCAAAATTTGTTTTCAGATGTTGTTTGGATTTGAAGTAAAATTTACGTTTTTGCCGGTTGTCATAAAAGTATATGTGATTAAAGAGTCATTCAATACTTGAATATTTTCACTCTGGATTAGTAATACAAAATCTTTAGATGAAACAATATAAAAAATAATTAATTTTTATTCCAATATAAACTGTCTCCAATAGATTGTTCATGAATAAGCACAAATTGACTGACTGATTGTATAACACACTCTGAGGGTGTCAATGATGTGAAAATGCTAATTTTAAGTTACTTGAACACAGAAGTACCTTTGGAATGAAGTTGTGTCTCTGTCTAATAAAGACCTAATTCTAAATAGGATGAGATTTTAATTAAGATGAGATATTGATGACTGTCCAATTTTATTACTTCTTTTCCTTCAACGTGCAATGTATTATTTCCGATAACTTTTTGACCACATTTATTGTTTGTGTGTTTTGTTCACTTTTGTATGTAATTTTGCACTTTGCTTATCTATATGAGATGTTGAGAAGACACAGTAGTTACAATAAATATCAGGGAGGAATGTGACTTGTAGAGAACATTCATATATCCCAAACTGTTCAATACTCGTAAATATTAATATAAGTGTTTGTATGCCTATTTTTCACCACTATTATACATATTAGACAGTTGGTCTAAAAATTTTCTGGTGAAATGTGGGAGTGCAATACATTCCTGTCTGCCCCTTCGGGAATTTCACCTATGATGGTACATTTCTTGTATACAGTGTATCATTTAAAAACTAGTCTTTGTAAAACTAACTAGTGCTATTTTAATCAGTCTTATCTGTAGTTTTATTGGATAATTATAATCCATCTAACACTATTTATTCTATATTATTCTAATGTATATTGTTTATCAATGTGTCATGTGCATATTTTTCGATTTTAAATTACTGTTTATTGTAGATATTTCATGCAAGTTATTTATTAATAAATGTTTTTATGTAATTAATTTCTTCTTTTTTTTATGTAACCAACAGTAGGAATTCCAATTATTATTGGTGAATTTGATTCCCATCAGATAATATTCAGTGTTAGCAACATTTTAAACTTATTGTACTAAATAAAATACTGTTTTTACTAATACAACATTTTCCTTTTTATTACACCACAGCAGTTTCGAGCAGTAATTTTTAATAACGACAAATACGAATTTATCGCATTACGCAACAATTATAACATAAGATAAAATAAATAATAAAAATTATTGAAAATAGACTTATTAAAAGGAGATGAGAACTGTAGGTGCTAGAGAAACAAAAAATGCATTCAATAATAACAAAAATTGTTTTAATTACTACTAGATATACAAACAGACAACACATAGCCTTTATAATAATATGAAAATTCAACGTAAAAACAAGAAGCAACAGACATGAATAAGTTAAAATATTTATACCTATATTTTTTGATGGGTAATTTTATAAATCAAGAATAATTTGAGCCGACATAGAGCGAAAATAAGAGCCTGACGTGTATTACAGAATGAACCATGGTTATGCTCTCGATATTTAAATCTCATAAACCATTATAATTATGAGGGTATCTAGTAGAAAATAGTGGGTAATATAAATTAAAAGCGCCCTCTTTAATGAAACAATCCTGTAATTCATTAACCGCCTTTGAAATTTATTGCACTAAACTACTTTGATCCGTTTTCTTCCGACGCGTCAATTTATGTATTTTTTAGGGCTGGCGTAAATATCAACATCATATTAAATATTGCTGTTAGTTTTGTAGTGAACGTAAAATGTAGTCGTATTAAAAAAATATATATAAATACATTAAACTAAATGTTTTAAAAAGAAATCTAATCGAAAAAACATTTAGATTTGTCTTTATGATATCTTAAACCACAATTTTTATAAATTCTTGCATCACATTAATAAAAGCTTCGGTGCAAAACGTGAATAACTCTAAAATAGTTTAAGCGTATTTAAGTGTGTATACATATAAAATTAGTAGAGATGTTTATATCGCAGAAAAATATGAGTATTATAATATGCAACAATAATAGTCTACAGATACAATTAAAATGAACATCAACAAACCTTAAAGGTTACTTTTATGTCACAGCATTATGTTAAAATAATTTAATGTAAAATTCTATTGCAATGTAAATAGACATGTTTACTAAACTAATAATTACATAACTTAAATACACTTTTCTGTCTGACAACCGCCTCAATTTCATTTTACAATTTTTTTATAAATACCTTAAAATTAAAAATCGTTAACACATTTTTAAGGTTCTTTTGTTTTGAATTAAGAGACATTCCCGTCCATTTCCAAAAATTTTAGTAGCTACATTACAAAGAAAAATATATTTTTAAGGATGGTCGTAATATTATTGTTAAATATTTAAAGCAATCTTGCATTAAGATGTTCTATAAATATATTGTTACAAAGAGAATATCTTTTTCTTTTCAAAACTATTATATTCAATACAATCGGTTGCAATTTAGCACTGGTACCTACATCACATAGGACTTTCTTACGTTGTCTTATCACAGTCAAACCTGGTAATCAGCATCACTATGATTGAAATAAGATATTGAGGTAAGATTGATATATTGTTGATTTGGATTTTGCTTTATTAAATACTGGACGGAATGAACTTGCGTCGATTAATTTTGCCTTCCATACCATGCCATATGGCTCGTTCGAATGTTAAGTTCGGTGTATATATAAAACGTAGCTTTCCTTTCATTCATACATATTTGGATAAAACAATTGATAATATCCATATTATGGTGGCAGTTCATTCTTAAATCTTTGGAATTTAATATAAAACCATTATTTAAAGATATAAACTAAGTAACAATACCATCATCGTTAAATTTAATCAAGACAATCATAAACTTCAATTACTGAGCAAGGATAATCAAAAGGAATGTTTTAACGTAACATATGTACAACCATTCACCAGACAATTAATGGTTAAAGTTAGTTAGTTAAGCATAATGCTTTACGAGATCTAAAATTGTAAATATTCAGTGGTGGTTGAAACCAATTTGTATCAGTTAGTCTTATCCAGACTATCCATCCACTGCGCGCGAAGTTGTTGTCACTTGTCACTAAGAAAATACATTTGGCGCGAAAGTGACGCCATGTTTAAGTTTTGACAATAAGTCGGTCAATAGAAGAAATTATTCATAACTTAACATAATTATTTATAACTTTTATATAATTTATATGTATATGTTATCTTTGCTAATAGATTTTTAAATTTTAGAAATTATTTCAATTGTTCTGTACACAGGTATACTTATATTAAGGAGTGCAAAGTAGTTACATAAAAGGGATAACATTTAATAAATCATAATCATTCCGACAAATGGGAAACTAGATACCTACTTACAATATTTTTCAACACTATCTAATATTATCTTATGATATAGTTATTCATATACTACTTACAAACAACAATAATATAGATAATGGCACATCACTATTGTTACTTTATTATTCATGTTAATAAGGCACCGACGATATTTACAATTCAAAAATATTGGATATCGACGTCAATTGTTAAACATGATTAGTATTAAATAATAACCTTAAAAAATATTAATGCCTGCCTCGTTGGTTGAGTGGTTGCAAGCACGAGTGCTGATCGGGAGGTCCTGGGTTCGAATCCCGGGTCGGGTACTATTTGATTTTTCTAAATTAGAATTTCTAGTAGTGACTCGGAGTCTGGATCTGGTAACGGTGTATGGCAATAGGCTCACCACCTATTCCATGGGACGTAAACGTAACTGGTGAAACATGGGAGTGTACCTACTGCACTCCTCTGCCTATCTCTTCGGGGATTACAGGCGTGATGTCACGTTTATTTAAATATTAAACAACAAGAGGTATTTTACCACACCAGAGAAATACGTCTATTTTATTTAAATGTCGGGCATAAGTCACAGACAGACATATAGGTATAGGATTAATAGGATAATATGTAGGTATTTCACCCGGACAATAATTACTGCTGCCCAAAGATAAATATGGTGCATTTGAAATTCGAACCATTAATGGAAGTACCTAACCTAAATAAGCTGCCGTCTTGTAATGTTGACGGAAACTAAAGTCAGCAAAAATGTTCGTTATTTTTTTAAAGTTCAAATTATATAATATTACACAAGTCCTACCCTTCTTAAAAATGTTTAAAATGTATCCTTTAAAAACGTAAGGAAATTGCAGTAAAGATATTTTCGACTTAGTTTCATCCATTACATTTATAATTTTATTAAATAAAAATTATGTAGTTTTACAATTACCATTAATATCTTGCTCAAGTCAAACACACAAATGGTAAGAAACATAATTATCTCGTATTCAATTCACAATACAACTATGTAACATTAACTTTTTACATATACGACATTCTTATAATATTTTTTGTTATGTGCACTGACAAAATACATGGCATTATACGTATATAGATGTACAAATATATTCATATCATTACATTCATAATAATAGTAAAATATATTTTTAACCTAATAAAAAAAATAAAAATTAAAGAGTATAAATATTTGACTTATGTTGTTATAATATCTATCAAGGCGTGCTACAAAAAAATTCAATCATCTACAAAGGATTATTTTTCAGAACATGTGAGTTACCCACACATCGTTCAAAATATACATACATACACACAAAGATTCATATACTAATGGCAGTGAAGTTTCTATTTTAAAAGCACTGACAAAAATGGTAGAGGTAACGTCATATTGCGCATACATCACAAAGATTCATTCATTCAGAATGTATCGTATAAAATGACGTCAGAGATTTATTCCACATGTCACTAATTCCGTCAGTTGAAAAAATAAATTGGAATTGCAATGTATATAATACAACATGGGCAGCACGTACTTACAATTTGCCATTATTATAGATAATTTGTTCTGTGGATATTATGGATTTAATTATCACTGTGCAAACGTCTTTGTAACGTCATTAAGCAAGATTCAAGTTTTCGTACAGAGATTTAAATTTAAACATTATGAGAAAAGCTTGATATAACCTATAAATATGACATGTCGAGGTACTGAAATAACGAACCGCGGGAACAAATTATAGCGGGAACAAATTTTAAAATAG
>DWME01004647.1:0-16020 GCA_018244795.1 Parelbella ahira ahira | reverse complement strand
TTAACCCTCTCAATATGAGAGGAGACCCATATTCCAACAGTGGAATGACTAATGGGTTGATTATTATTATTATTATAAGATAGGAGTTGGTGTGCGACAAGGATCCATGCTGAGTCCGCTATACTTTAAACTTGTTATAGAAAATTTTACAGCAAGTTTACATTATGAAGCATGACAGTCTATAGCATAATAGCATATAACATGGAAATTTCATTCGCATAAATATATAAATTCATGTACTCGTAGTAAAAAATTAATAGAACACCCAAACCCACGGCTGTAATAAAATATCGTTATAGATTTCACGCACAGTCAAAGTTTTATTCCCATTAAACATTGAACGAATTGCCATCAGCGATATTTCCGCTTCTCTGGAACGAAACATGATATTGTCACTGAAATGTTTTCGTTTTTTTTTACATTTTGTTTTCATTAAGAGGAGCAGAATTAAATAAATTACAATAGCATAGCATTTATATCTAACTATCGTTTGTATAATATCAATGTCCAGCTATTAGAAGCAAGTAAAATGTGGGCTGTATAACAATTGTCGATAGTACCTGCCTTTACTGACTGTAGTCTAGACATTCGAGTAGGAACAATCGCTAAACGTGAAAGGTCTTTCTGTGGGACCGATTCAATTTTGAGCGTCGATTAATCAAATACGGTCACCATATATCAGGCATCGGCCGCCCTGAACACTATGTTCACTTCAGTTTACATCGGTTACTCTTATTGCCGGGTAGTAGAGGCGATGATCGATTGCTCTGTACGGCGCACTGTCAGCGAAGAGTGTAACTCCCTTGGGGGCTACGGAACTTGCGGTTTATTTCAGCTCGAATAACTAACCGAGTGTTAACTCACATTCATAATTGATTTCAGTGAGTCGATTGAAGTCTTTTACGTAGTTATCGATTCGATTTGATTTATACTCTGTATGTAATATCTTATATATAAATAAGTAGTTTAATGGAAGTATGTGTCCATGTAGGTGCAATTAACAATTCACCCCCATTACGGTATTTACGTCTATATATTTAGAAGATCGTTACTTTAATGTATAAAAACGAATCTCTCATTTCGTGGCCCCACGCAAAGGTGTGTGTACCCTTTTTCCCTTTTTTTGGTATTAGATACAAACGGACATTTTGTTAGTCAGCGCCCCGATTTATCTGTATCGGGACATCTCAAAAAAGGGCTATAAGTGTTGTAAGTGATGATGACAGCTCCTCTCGAAATTCATTCACACGTAATATGATAAAGACGTCTAAGCATTGATAAAATAGGTCGTAGATGAATAATGCAGGTGATATAAATGATTACCAGTTCGATTGTCCAGTGCAGTGAGGTTATAACCAAAAGTGATAGCTTCTGTACTAATGTATCATGATATCAAGGTTCCACGCGCTCGCTTTCTTACTAGTGTTAAAAAAAAATTAACTAGTAGATTAGAGTGGACAAAACAACCGTCTAATTGTATCTATTTAAGTTATAACCGCAAATTTTCTAGTGTCTAAAATGATTATTTTTGCGTCCACATGACATACCTAACTATCTGTATATATTATAAATATTAATTGTTTTCAAATTTTTTGATCCTGATACATTAGTATAACGTGTATTGTAATTCAGTTTTCATAAAGCCACGAGCCGTCAATTCCCAAAAACTTCCTTCGGTCTTGCGCAAGGTAAAACATTCGGCAGCTTTCGCTATCCCGTCAGCTTATACAGATGCACAATATCATTATTAGAATTTTTAATGCCTGCTAATAAACTCCACGAAATTTGAATGACGGCCGCTAATAATTATGATGTGTACTAATTTTCATGCCAGAAGCGCCGTGAAATTGATCATATTTTATATTATTTGCCGACTTACAATCTATTGTTTCCACCCCACATGTTTAGATTCTTTTCTGAATCATCCTTGTATTATTTGTTGTGTTTTGTTTGGTCCAAGGTGCTACAGGGTAGCGGAACTGGTTACTTAATGTTAGGGGTAGACAGTATTAAAAAAGAATCAACTTTACTTCAGTACTATGGGTATATATTTTTATATTTCTTAATATTTTATTGCGTGTTCCTACTACCAACAAATATACCTTCTCAATTTACAGTTTCTGAAGTGACCTTAGAATTACATTGATTTATATCAGCGTTAGATTCTACGTTATATATCCAAAATAAAAATCAACAACAATCATAGTCAAGAACACTGATAATATGGTAACACTGCTGAGGTCATTACGACGAAGGTTTTCATTTGCGCCGGACCCCATTTGCAAGTGTTTAGGTGACGTTAAAATATTAAAGTAAGGGTTGACGTGTTTGTCGATTGTTAAAACTCGAGGACTGTTTGCTTTTATTCTCTGTTTTTATTTGGTAAAAAAGCATACTGTAGTTAGCTGAAATGGCGGTATTGTGTTTCGGGTACGGAGTATTTTTTGAGTAATAATTGCACGTTCGGTATCCCCTATTCATGTGGGGATGCGGCCAATATTGCGGGAAGCCGATACTCGTGCTCTTTGATTTATGTGCTGTCCGCTTTTAAAAAAATCACGATACTCCGCTTTGACATATTGTTTTTTTTACATACAATTATATCATACATCTCGATATATTACGCACGTTTTTTTTACAGCATCATTTCGTTCGACATTTCAATATAGCTCTAGTTATTTCAGGTATCAGAAATAAAAGTGATTGAGACAACTTCGCGTCGCTTTACTTGACACTTGTTAATATATTATTGTTTTTCGAATTTATCTAATAATTCAGTAATACCAAAAACAACAACAAAACAAACTAAAACAAGACAATACATTTCAATTATGTGTGAATAATAAAATAATCAACAAATAATGTCAATGAATACATTTCAATTATAGTGGCACGCTAGTCAACGAGATATTGATTGTATTAAATATATAAAAACATTTAAAACATGAAGGAGTACACATATGTAGGGTATATCACATGAGTTGGCGACCTTACAAAGGTGTTCCTAAAGTCTATACCTAAATACCTATACCAGCAATGAACATCATCTATTTGCCTCTTGGCATATTCAAACAATACATACTTATCTTCACAAGAAGCTTGCAATATTCATTGTAAATATGGGAAGGAAAATACTTCAGAATTTATTCAAGTTTATAACGATATCAACTCACTGAATTGAAAAATGAACTTTGACTTACTTTCTCAACAATTTTATGCAACATTTTATTTCAATGCTACTTACTGAGATATTTACACGCTGCACAAGGTTACTGAGTTGTTACACGTACAGGAGTACCAGCGAGCAGATTGTACGAGCATTTACACGCACCAGTAACCAGCCGTCGATTATTAAGCGACTAATTAACTACAATTTAGCCGCCCAGCGTCAGGCGCTGGTTGTCCCTCACTAAAACGGGAGCGTGTCTTTAATGATTCTGTTAGTACTTATATTCGTTCGTGATTCACTTAGTTGTAATAGGTTGACTTAATACTGCATTTACGCTGTTATGTTAAAAAATATTATAATATTTTGAGGTGTCGATTTTACATTGCATGAATTAGAAGCAAAATGATTGTGGTTAATAAGTTCAGTTGAGCAAAGTTTAAACTTTTAGTGATAAATTTCGATGATCACTTACGTAACCCTAAAACAAATTTTCCAGATGATTTTTATCCGATCCGATAATATTGAATCCGTTATGCAAATAAATCATTAACAATAATTTTGTCGACGCGCCTGTGTTCCCCGTCCCTAGGGGTTGTCGTGCTGGGTAACTCCCTAATTGGCGAAGGGTGGCATGGGGATGATCATTGACATATGTCCCAGCCTCCCTACTGTTTGATACGTCATTATCTCCAATCAAACGGAAAGTATGTCCGTCAATTATACAATTTTCTGTCTATGTTGTCGTATACCATAATGAGGTATTGTTTTACGCTCATTTAAACATAATGTATCTGGCTCTTGAAGGCAGAAATGAATATAAATATTTTGTGGCAATTCGCACAGAGCGGGTCTGTCACAGTTTATACTGCTTAACCGTTTAATGATTCCATACACACATATATAATAAATAAATACTTGTACTCATCGAGCAAATATTTGATTAGAATGGAAACGAACCCGTCCTATCTGCAATCGCAGGAATGACGACCGCTAATCACCGTACCATCGGTTCCCTCATGTAAATAAAATATGAATTCTCAAGAAACTCATTTCACCTAATTTACATGCAGTATTGTATAGAACAGAACAAGTACAACTTGCATTTCCCCGAACGAGCGATTCTTATAAAACGACAGTGAAACAAATACCAAGAACAAATTGTAGTTGTCAAAGAACATTTGCTGCCGCTGTCATCAAATATATTATTGATAGAAACTAGCCTTTTTTGAGTAATTGTAAGCTGTGCGTTTTTATTACAATTGTATTTCATAGAAAACACATTTGAGTCGACGACGCAAACGTTTATCGAGGATTTATGAAAACTTAGGTGAAGTTTATCCATCTTATCCCGTCTTCTATAAACATTGATCCTATTAAAATAAAAGAAAGCTCTTAGAATATATATATTTGCTTGTGATTTGCTAGAGCCATTAGTGAATCAAACTTTCAGATAGCACTATAATAGTGTTATTTATCTATGATATCACTATAGTGCAGCGTCCGGAATATGAAGAGCCCTTACCTGGCATTACTGAAGGCGGATCGGGTCTCTAGTACGGTGGTCAATCTTAGAGCGCTGTAATAAAACTTCTGAGATATTATCTGCGAGCAACATGGGTTGTGATGTGTCTTTCAGGACCAAAACATCCATGTAGTGCTTCTGTTGGAAATTAAGCTGCGTACGGTCCGGGATTTGTCCAGCCCAACATCGTTATGGTTCGTCTAATTCATCCATTCCTTGGGGCAGTAGTGTACACGGCGGGCAAGGTGAACAAGGCCCTGTGACTGTTTCCACGTCGTTTCCAGGTTACCGCTCACTTTTTCCCCTATTATAACCTGTAAAATATTACCAACGTTATATACGGTGTTGCCGCAGTTATACTGGCTAGCAATTTCGATACGAAGCATACGGCTTGTGGCTATAAAGTCGTCAACCCCACAAATGATATGATGCTGGACCAAAAGCACCCAGTCCGACACCGATACACTTGACACAGTTTGATCCTACAGTGTCGATTTCCTGGACATCGTTCTTCACAAGTAATTCCCTTGTCATGACGACAGCGACGATTAGAAAGTGTTTATTAGTAAAGTAGATGAATCGCACTCGATTCAAGGAGATAAAGAAAATGTACGGGGTCCGGGTAGGTGATTGTTATTTTCTTATTTAAGTGCCTCCTGTCACAAACGTGTTAAAATTACATTTGCGTGGAAAACAACGCGTTAATTGTAGTAATTACAACCAAAATACCGAGAGAATTTACTGTAAAGGTTTTATAAATTAATGAGACCGTCATTATGAAAATCTGTGATAGGATATTCGGCTTCACAGCTTACTGGCAATTGTTGCAATTTGAGCCAATTTCAGTCATAATTAACGTTGAGATTCATGTTATCGATCGACCACTAACACGTATATTTACATTAATTGCAGCACTTAATTTAATAGAGTATGATTAAACGTAACATCACGCCAGTAACCCCTGAAGGAGTAGGCAGAGTAGTGTAGTACCTACACACCCACGTTTCACCAGTTACGCGTCCCATGTAATAGGTAGTGAACCTATTGCCATACACCGGGTATAGATTCAGATTTCGTGTCACTACTACAAATTCTAAATAGAAAAATCCACTAGTACCCAACCCAGGATTCGAACCCAGAACCTTCCGATGGGCAGTCGCGCTTGCGACCACTCGACCACCAAGGCAGGCAAAGCGTTTAAGATAAACAAAATAAAAATAAGTAACAAAATTATAACAACCCTCTCTAAACACGGTACGTATAGAGACATTTGGATAACTGTATTTACTGAAACTTCTGTTTAACTTGCCATTAGATGTATTTTGAGCTACCAAATAGAGTTTCGTGTTGAAACGTTGCAAGTACAGACGCTGAAGTAAGCGTATTTACTGAAACTTGGGCTTAGCCAACTATACAGCTTATTAATATGTTTACAAGTAGATACATCGCATAGCCCGAGGAGAATGTTTTAATCCAAAATCTCTAGTCGAATAAATGTAAGCTCTAAATTGCTATTTATTAAGTAATGATATTTTTTAAGCACTCCAACTGGTTCTTCGTTTATAGATCTTTGTAACGTGTAAATAGCCATTTAACGTTAAAAAACCTTTTTTTACCGACTCATAGACATATAATTTGTTTTTAAATATGTGCACTAGAGAGCCATAGCAGTATTTATGTACATACGCGCATATAATTCAAAGTTTTGGTTTAGATTGTGTTGAAAAATTCTATAGAGATGTAACAGATTATTGTATTAATTTGAATGATGATACAAACCGGAAAAGAATACAAATGGCATCAGCATCAACATCATAATCATCATCAGCCTATCTCAGTCCACTGCTTCTAATTGAGCTGGGACTTGCTAAGTACCTTTGATTTCGGACTCCGATAATTTAATCATCATCATCATCATCATCACCAGCCAATTACAGTCCACTGCTGGACATAGGCCTCCCCCAATGAGCGCCATCGCGCCCTGTCCTCGGCTTGTCGCTACCAGCCTCTGCTTGCAGCCTTTCGCAGATCGTCATCCCGCCGGGCCCGAGGGCGTCACCGACATACCTCAAAGAATTAGCTCGCTGAAGTGACAATGGGCTAGACAAAGGGCATAAACAAGAAAAATCTTAAAAATAGTCAATGCAAGTTTTCGATAAAAATAAAAAAAACAACGGTGTTACAATGTAACCCGCGAAATGGACTGATGTATTTTTGTATTCATATATGTACTTACTGTATGAAATATTATGCATACAATTATTTACGGATACGTTTTGTGACGAGACATCATTACTTCGCTCATTAAGCGAGAGACGTCGTGCGCTGAGGTTAGTATGTTGACATTGTTAATAGCATTACGTTGTTGGTACGTTACACGACAGGTACCTGTTAGTGAATACCGAATATTTCTTAAGCAAGGTAAAAAAGGAACAAAGAGACTAGACCAAGACGTATACAGGCAACAATACGCTTTCATATATTATGTAATACTGCAGTCCTTCCGCTCAGAGAAGAGCTGAAGCAAAGAGATAAACACATAGATATATATTATATTTGATAAGCACTTTAAATTTACATAATATATATTATGCTTAGACGTAAACTGCTTCTGAGAATTATTTACTAAGAACATCTAGAATTGTTATATTTTTTCTCCTCACCAACGATTCTTAAACGACTTCGAAGATTGTTTAAACAGGACTGTTAATGTCGGTAAATAATTATTGAAAGAACATAGTCGAATTGTTGCCTTGAACAATCTTATTATTGTACATGGAAAAATCCATGCAAGATTTCATATTATGGCTCAGTTATCTCAATATTTGCGAATTATTAGAGTGTGTACTTGCGGAAAAACAACTGGAATATACATATGTATGTTAACATAACGAAGCTTATTTTTTAATTATTATTTGCTTTATGATTTATTGTCTTGTGAGTGTTGATACACATGATTATATACATACATATGTACATACATACATACATACATATGTACATACATACATACATACATATGGATTAACTCACATAAGTTTTTCGAGATGGCTCGGCTCGATCGATGGTCGGTGGTTCTGTACGACGTCCTTATTGTATGTCGGTAATAATATATTTACTAATAGCAAAAAAGGTAATACGAACGGTGCATCAGTTTTATAGCATTGCTAAAAGCGGTAAATAGTCTAGTTTCTGATTATAGAGCTCATAAACAGAGGGAAAACATGTCCGGGGGTGCTTGTTATTACTTGGCTAATAGTGACAATGATTATAAAAAAAAAAATTGTATTGAATGTCAAAATACGTAAACATCTCAAAAACAACCCTAAAGCTCTTTTAAGCTCTTTCATTTAAATTTAACTTAATCGATAGATGAAAAAATATTTATCGCTGTGGTTATTATACAATTACGTGTTAGACAGAGAAAAAAATATGAAAACAAATATAAAAATGTTGAAGATATATTATAATATTATCTAGCCTTTACTTTATCTATATTCCTCATTTATTTTACTTCTTATTTTTTGGTTAGTAACAGGTACATATTGTATGGTCGTACGCTACAAATTTTTGCTCTGACGTCCTGAAGTGCCAATAAGAAGCTGACACGCTATATTGTTGTCACAAACAACAACGACTTTACAATAAACTTAATAAGGGACAACACCCCAAAAAATTGTCCCAAAATCACTTTACATTAGGCAAACAACACACGTTATAATACTGGTGTATCATCAACCGCGAGTAAGCGGTAAGCGAGTAACGATTCCGGCACTGTAGCAATACAGTAATACTCTATAAATATCTGTATTTTAGGAGTGAAAATTGTATGAACATATGTGGCAGATTTTTTATAGTTAATTTACAATAACTTCGAACTCATAGTTCGCAGAGAGCCGCGCCGAGGGTAGCGCGCCGCGCAACTTGCCACTAATGAAGTCATTGTCGCGACACCAACACATGCACTCTAACCGGGTAATTGTTCCATTCACTGAGCGCAACCCTAGCGTTTTAATTTTATGGTATTCGCCGCTCGATATCATAATCATCGTGTTTGAAATATTGCTTGTCAATTTGTGTTTGCCGGCGTGGTAATGATGTCAGTTGGTTTTATTGCGCGCTTCCGAGGCTCGTTACAGTATAAATATCGTTATCATTAATGGTACACTGTGTGATTGTGACTGTAAATTTGTACAGTTCGTAGGTCTGTAATTGAATTATAGTCATGAGTCGCGCTCTCGTGCTTTCCACGCTCGCGTTCTAGTAAATAGCAGTAATGAAAATATATAGTAGACAGTTACACTCGTGCCTCGGAGGTACTCTTAAATATAATAAGTCGACGCTAACACACGCTACGGGCTTATTCAATTCGAACACATTGATATTGATACGATAGACGGAGGGGATGTTTTTTCTTTGTCGAAATGTAACGTTGCAAGTGGAACTTTGCTTAATGATCTGTTATCCTTTGATGCTGTCCGTCATCGAATCAGATACCGACAGGTGGGCCATCGAAAATGTTATCTCGTTTGAATGTATCGCGAGCCAAACGGTCACATTGAACGGCACCATCTGAGCACCGCCGTAACAATCAAGTATCGAGCAGATTGCGGGGCTAAGCCCGTCACATATGCCCCTCCGTATCAAGCCCACCTGATCGCAACACACCGTCAAAAAAACGTATGAGATAATCGCTTCGCTTTTAAATATTTCCTTTACGTACAAATATACCAGCAACCATTTAACACAGCGTGACGCACTACTTTATTACTTATCTTGTACTCGCCAAAATTTTATTAAGGTTACAAAAAGTAACTGTAAATTTTAGTTATTCAGACAAAAAACTCTCCGAACAAAACATACAATGTCTAAAATAAAAGTTAATGCAGCGAAAACAGAACGCTACAATTATTCAGCTCGCAATAAATATAGCGCAAGAGAGAAATACCTACTCGTATAAGAGAGAAATATCTCCATATGAATGCGATGTGATCTGATGTGATGAGTTTAATTATCCCGTTTTGTTGAATTGGTGTTTGTTGTATGACGATAACGACTGACGGATGACGTACCTGTTAACGGGAAAATCATGTAAAAAATTCCGTTTTTTTTTTCTCTCTATTTTAGGTACTACTTGGAAAAAATATTTTTTTGCTTATATTGTTCGTTTTACCGGTTACTGGTTAAACTGTTTAACATAACTTTTAGCACTGGGCAAAGGAATAACTTTAAATGCTTTAGTGAATGGACTTGGTGGAAATCAGGATCACTACAAAGTGTCTCTGCATTTCCATTGCTTAGGTCAGGTTACGAAGTGATTTCATGATTAGCGATCATTTGCAAAGAGGTCCTATGATCATTAAAATGTGAAGCGCGAAATAAGTGAGGACCTAAAAATTTTATTAAACACTCCTAACATGTACTGGTTTAATCAATATAAAAAGTAACAGAACTACCATAATGTTCGATGAGGTAGGCAGAGGCCTCTAAAACATTGCTACATTTTTCCATTTAACTTTACATCTCAGCATGGAATAGGCAGGTAAGACTATTGCCAGACACCGGGAACAAATCCAGACTCCGAGTAATTAACAGGAATATCGAGTTAGAAAAACCTAACATTACTCGACCCAAATATCGAACCCAGAGCCTCTCGATTATAGTTGCACTTGCAGCCAGTCGATCAACGTGGTGGCCTGATTCTATATAGATACATAATATTACAAGTAATTATTATCATCGCTGTCACTGCCCTCCAACATACCTGAACTTAATACCTTAAAAAACATGTATACACTTTTTAGTCTAATTATCATATAATGTATAGACATTATTAACTTTTTAATTTAATAAGGAAGTTGGTAATTTGACTGAGTAACGCCCTACTGTAATTATTTTTATCGACGTGAGTAGGTAAACGCACATTTTTTTTTAATTCAGAGCAGTGTGTCATAGCCAAATACCTATTATATGTCGAGACTTGCCTGCAGTCGTTTTAGGAACAGTGCAGTTATTTTGGATGTTGGCTGTTAACTTATTTTTCTGTTTCTAAACACCTATACGTAACTACTTCGGGCACCGTAAGATGTTATTCGTGTAGGTACTAATTTTGAACACGCAATGTCGTTGTAATGTCATCGAAGGACTTCTGAGACTTATAAAGTAACCTACTTAAAAACTTGGGGCGTTCTAAATTAATGTTATTGTATGACTTATATTGATTATTTCCAGTGAATGTGAGGTTTTTACGCGAGAATTAAGTGCGATGAAACTTTGGTGATTCGTCGGGTCAGTTTCGATCATTGTTTATTGAGAGGAGGAAGATAATAACTGGAAGAGTTGTTTAGGATTTTTTCGTATACTAAAATAATGAAGATGTAGAAAGCTTAGAGTTTAAGCCTTACGAATCTACAAATATCCCATTAGTTAGCAAACCGACCATTTCCTATTCAAATGTAAAAGAAATATTACATAGATATTGTTAAACTAATTTGTATGCACAACATTATAGAAGAAGTTAAATAAACAAAAATGTCCCCAAAATGTCCGCCCGTACGTCTACTATGTAAAACTGTCGCTAATGTATTTATATCGTTCCAACATGAAATACATTACTCGGTTCTTATTGCACATTCCGGATAACAGGATATAAGGACATATTACATTTACACCACATTATTTGATTTTTAACAAGATATATAGTAGTAACCTGAACATACAATGAGTCATAGTGGACTGAGATAGGCTGATAATGATGATGATGATGATTATGATGATAAACAATAACAATCGTTTAATCAAATCGAAAACCTCTCGATGGACTGTAAATTAACGGATATTTCAATTGTGTGATGTTATATTGTGATTAAATGTACAATTTATTTACTTATGGAGACAAAAAAATATATGTACTACAATTGCTGTCGATTTTACAATCTACAGGTACGTCTATATGAGCGTAGGTGCCCGGTCGATATTCACAACTAATCGTCCACCTGCCTTTGAACTCCAAACGACCGTCATTGACGCTGTGTTCCTGTGCAATCCACAGGGGTCTTATTCTTGTGTATTTATAAATTATATTTTAAATATATTATTATTATTATATAAATTGTTATTATCCTTTTTCTTCATTTGATTAAGCGGTTTTGATTTTTCTTCGTCGAATATTTAAGGTTTATTTTTCTAGGATGGCTAGTTGCTATAAACTCTGAAAAACTGTGCAATTGGTGCAAGGGTCAAATAATGCAGATTTTATTTTAGAATTTAATAATAATATACTTTTGTTTACCTGATAAGTGCATTAAACGCCTTTAGAACCAAGACTACGGCGCTAATATGTACTCAAAGAGCGTACAGCTACAAGAACAACACGGTATTAAAATATTCTGTAATTCATTCGAACAAAATAGTGGCCGGTGCCTAAATAGGGGTCCGTATACAGAATATTGCAGCGTCACGCGTCAGCCTGCAATCATGGCCTCTTCGAGATAATTTCATTCGTTCTTAATTTGTAGCTAACAAAAAACCAAGACTGTCGAATAATATAATTATGTATGTTTTCTACGAGTGTGAAATGACTAGTTCAATAGGGCTCTTCGAGTGAGCAAAAAATTCAAATCATCATAAAATAAAGGTTATGTCTCGGTCGGATGTACTTTATTTTGAGGCACGATAGATAATTCAATTTGAAAAAAGCATCTAATAGTAGCCGATGAATTTAACTGTAATATGCACCTACAACATTCGTATGAATCGACTCTAAAGCATTTATTTCTAATGCTAACAGAATACAACATGAAATGACCAGTGTAAGTCGAAACGTTGCGTTATCGAATTAATTAAGACGTAAATCGTAATCGTTTTAAAAGTTTAGTGAGTGAGATACAACGTGGGTTAATATTCCCGTTTCAGTGGGTACCGCTAGAGTTATCTGGCATCGCTGGTTCCAGGTGTGCTGTATAAACAAAATCCTGATGATCTAGCGGTTGATTTACTGGCGGGCGCTGCGTATCGCGACGTCATCGCGGCGCACGTCGGCCGCGGCGATAACGTTAGTACGTGTGACTGATATTTCGCTTTTTGTGGGAATAAAATTGTTTTCTATTGTCTTGAATTAGCGCCGTACAAACAGTACCGGGCAGGAACTGCGTCCCGCTGCGCGATTTCTAAACGACTGTGCCGTCGCCGCTCCGCGGCCGCCTTAATTCTATTCCAAAACATGTATTTACGAATATAATGCTTTTGTGCTTTATTTCAACGACGTTATAATCAACTTGCGCAACATATTTCTGTTTCCATTGTTTATATATATAATACATTTGTTAATAACAAGTCTGAGAGATATCTCTTGCAATTTATATGATAATTTTTTTTGTATGTTACCTGCTGACTTAGTTTCATGCTTGGATATTTGTTTCGTTCGTTCGTGTTTTTTTATTATAAAGCATATTTTTAAATTTTTATTTTCAGTATTATATAAACACACAACTTTGAATATATTATTATTTGAAAAAAAATTATAAAGTTTTCCTTATATCTGACTCATGACGTCAGGACTTTCCATAGGGTACAAGTACATATATAAATTCTCGGATCCAGACTTCTATTTAATTTAATTAAATTATTTATCACTGAGGCATCCGCTCCGTCGGGAACCGACCCCGGGGACGACGAGCGGTGGATATGAACGATTATTATTACGTTTAACCCTCTATCAATAAGTAATGACATTAATGGTTATGTTGAATATTCGGACGGTTACATAGAATATAATTCATTTGAACCACTTAGGAAATATATATAGGTATACATATATTTTACGATATCTATAGTAAGACGAACAACTGGTCCTTAATTAAAAGAGACGAATATATTTGATATCCACTGTACATAATTTTTGGTTTGCACTATATTTTATACACAGAAAAAAAACAGAAAAATGAAGCATGAATTCATTGAGCTCGTATTGTATTATACACGACAGAATATACAAGTAGTAAATGAACGATTTCGTATAGGTATCACAATTGGTGAAACATGGGAATGTACTAGACTCCTGTCCAACCGTTTAGTGGAAACACGCACGTAATTATATCTATTTTACGTTTTTAATTATACGAAAAGTGTTTCCATATAAACGTTACATACTAGCGTGAGTAAATAACGGATGACTACCAGTCTTACAGGAACAATGGCGACGTCAGAGCGGTCGGAGCGTTACGTGATTGCTTCTTGTTCTTTTACAATTTATTAACGACAGCCATAGTTTTCACTTGGTCCATGTCATAAGCTGTTTGATCAGTTAGATTATTTTTCTTTCAACAGTGATGTCTGTAAAAAGAGTATGGTCTGTGAGGATAGAGTTATTTGCCGAGATGTTTAACGGATAGATACCTATATTATACAACTATTTTTATTATAGTAATATCCTTGTATAGATGCTATGAATACTAATAATTTATAGTGTCTTAACTGCTTCGTTGGTCGAGTGGTTGCAAGTACGATTGCCGATCGGGACATCCTGGTTTCAAATCCCGGGCCGCATACTATCGGATTTTTCAAATTTAGAATTTTTACTAGCGACTGGGAATCTGGATCTGTGCCTGGCAATAGGCTCACCAAGTATTTCATGAGACGTAAACGTAACTGGTGAAACGTGGAAGTATACTACACTCAGCTGCCTACTCCTTTGGTGATTACTGGCATTACTTTTTTAAAAGAAATTAGTAGAATACTACTAAGCAAAATAATTTACAACTTTCGCTTATGGAGTTATTGTATTATTTTGTCTGCTTCTAATTGAGCAGGGACTTGCTAAGTACCTTTGATTTCGGACTCCGGTAATTTTATTATATAACTACTTGTCAATATAGGTATTATCGATCACTAAATATATATAAAATTAACGTCGTAACGTTGTGTCTTTACAACAAAAGGGAGTAAGTTACGTTTAAGCGATAATAAACGCATTTCACGTAGGTACATATGTATTACTAACATGGTGAGACTGATTTTACAAAAAATCGTTAGTTAATACACGTATACTTACATATGTGTTGAATATTGTTTTACGTATATGTATAGGCACGTAAAACTATGACACTTAACTACCTACCGTTTTCGGGGAATTCAGGCGTTATATTATGTTGCATATTGTTAATAACATCCCCACCCTTGTCGTAGTTAAATTGAGCAATAATAAGACGAAAACGTAGTATTTAATGAATTAGACCAGTCGGTAGCGTGAGATCTAAATCCGATTGAACATCACAAATGAAGACGCGTCGAACTCGAACAAGTGGCGGCGGCCGGTCATTTATCAGCCGACGGTGAAAATGACAGACGATGACGGGACTTAAAGCCACTGGATTCGGCACCGTTGTGAGTTAGGTTCGTGTTGAGAACGATTTTACATATACCTACATAAATAAAACAAGCAACTACAGGGAGATGCTGGATGCGGCAAGCCCAGGGCTAAGTGCTCGTACAGCAGTGGGCTGAAATAGTCTGATGACGATGACAAAAACAAGTATTATCATGTCTCTAATTCCTGAAGGGGTAGGCAGAGGATAGTAGTACATTCCCAAGAAAATGTAAGTTATTTTTTTATAGTAATAGACTCAGCCCTTATTCGATTGTAGAACGTGTTACATAATTGGTTAATCGTCGGAGCGTGATATACTCTTCTGCTTATCCTTTTGGAGAAATACAGGCGTGATACTACATTATTTTAATTGTGCGCAATTCATTATCGTATGAAACTGTGTTTATTTTTAAAAACTATTTTGTAAATTAGATATAAAGTTGGAAGTATATGGTAACAGTACATTTCATAGCGGCAAAACGTAGGAATGTAGTTAGCGGAGCCAATGTTGTATCTGAGATCTGCTGTACGCGGTGTGCTATAGGTACGTATTGTATGTAGGTCTGTGTGTTGCGTGGTGAAAATATAATTTATGTACAAGTAAAAATCTCTTTAAATATGCTTTATATTTTCCAACGGAACATAAAACTGTACGATTTATTTGACTTTTTTCATTAGAGAAAACTGTAACACTGTATGCACAGGTGATTCATTGAGTTGTCATTCTTGGACGTCTGCGGGTAATGCACAGGACCGTAGAAGGATAATTATTGTCAGTTCGTCTATTGAGTATTACTTGTTAGAAAGCATGTTAAACTTGATCAGTACCCAATATAGCCGATAGTATTCATCAATTCGTTTAGTATTACTTGGCATGATATATTTTAGAATATAATTTGTTAGTATGAATGAAATTAGCATTGCTTAGTATCTGTCCTATTTAAAGCTGTTGTAAGACGCGCT
>DWME01004646.1:0-16021 GCA_018244795.1 Parelbella ahira ahira | reverse complement strand
CTTGCTGTAACGGCGACGAATAACATTGCAAGGTCATTCAATAACGTGAAATCTCTTAATATAAATCATGGAACAGCCGGAATGGACTCTGAATATACAGATAAATTGCTGTGTAAGCACTGTGATGTTCGGTTCCCAAATGAAATAGCCCTTATCAAACACACGTATGAGTTGCTGCCCGAGCAGAACTTCAAATGTGACCATTGCAGCTGCGCTTTCACTAATACGAAGGATTTACGTGCACACTCCCTGATCCACAAAATGCATAATCAATTTACTGTTCTGCCTGAAAACAAGGAGTACCTCCAGTGCACGGTTTGCTCATGCTACTTAAAATATCCAACCGGCTTAAAGAATCATATGTTCAAAAATCACAGGACCCACGACTACCTGATAAAATTAGGCAAATTCAACGGCCAGTGCACTGTGTGCGGCAAATACTTACTCACACAACGACAGTATAACAAACACATCGCGAACATCCACACCAAGGTGTACACGGCCAAGGTGCCCTTCAGGAGTAAGGCGACAAAAAATCCTGTGGGTGTTCAGAAACATAACGCATTTTCTATCCGAAATCATAGAAATCCAAAGGTATATCCGTCAAAATTGAAATCGAAGCCGCAGCTAGTCAAGCTGTCCAAGATCCTGACAGCGAAAGACCCGCCCATACCAAAACAAGTCTTATTTAAATGCAACAAGTGCCAAATTCATTTCGTTACATGTTCGAAAGCGTACGAGCACTCAAAACGGTGCGTTCTGGCGAAAGGCGATTGGAAGTGCAATAAGTGCAGACGCTCGTTCACGCAAGTCGAGAGGCTTATTCATACGCTTCAGCACAGCTTATCCGACAAATTCAAGGTACACATTGTCGACGATAAAATTGTCTCCAGAGTGTTATGTCGATGTCCAAAATGCGAGATGCATTTTGACGAGAACTCCTTCTGGCAGCACGTGTCGACGGACTGCGAGCCACAAATCGGCTCAGATTGCAGCAAGTGCCACTTGAAGATACACAAAGATTCACTGATGAAGCACAGGAGAAGTCACAACTTGTACAACTACACGCGCTCTGATTACATCGTGGTTGAATTCGCTGAAGCGACCCCACACGACGAAACGTCCAGCGAAGCCACCGATGACACAAAATGTAACACCTTAACCCTTCTCTTCTGCGTCAATTGTAAAACTCATTTGTGTAAAGTTAGAGAAAATAATATGCACATGTCTGGCAAATGCCGGCGATTGGAGAAAAAATACTGTCAGCTATGCGGCTTGCTCTTCACTAACAAAACTATAACAAGGCATACCATTAACGCTCACCGGCAGCAAAATTTAAAGTTGTGCGACTTCACTTTCATAAGGATCCAGGATAACGCGCTAATAGCTCCGCCGATGCCCGAATTCTTCCAGTGTGATAAATGTAGTGTTCGTTTCAGTACACTCAGTACAAAAAAGTCACACATTTGCAAAATGCCAGTTGCGAAACAGTGTTTGAAATGTTTAGAAAAATACGACCCTGTGACATTCGATTTACATTTGAATTTTCATGAATATGAGAGTAATTTTCAAGAAGAGGCGAGCAGTTCGAAAGGCGAATGCTACAAATTCTATTCGTGTATCAGTTGTAAGTATGGCTTCCACACTTACGATAGCTTGGTCGAGCATTGTCAGGAACACTACACAGATACGGAAACGTTGACGGGAACTCTGTGTAAATTTTGCAAGCTTACCTACATGGATTCTAAGCACAATGAAGTACATTTTGGTCGCAAAAGTTACAAAATATTAAAATTCAATCATGAAAATCTATTGAGCGACGATTGGCTGACTGGTTTCGGTCCCGTTTGTAAAGATGAAATAGATCAAATATTAGGTAAGAGTGTGTACGGCGTGTTGAGGAATGTTCGACTCCAGGTGTTATCTTACGGACCGCGAGACAGAAGCTTGTACAAATGCGTTCAATGTCAACTGTGCTTCGATCCCGAGGGCATAGTCGAGCATACAAAGGAGCCTTGCACAAGCACTGTTCAGCACGAATGCGAGAGTTGCGAAGCGACATTCAAAACTAAAGGCTCTCTACAGAAACACACAAAATTGCACGTTGTATTCGGAGACGATATAAAATTTACACTGATCACCTTCAACGATGCCCTTGACAAAGATCTGAATGAAGCGCTTAGGACGGGCAGGAGAAAGGAGTCGTTGAAGTTCAGAAAGTGTCAGCAATGCGAATTACTTATAAAAAAAAATGAGTACCAAACACACGTAGAGGCACACAATAAAAACAAATGCGACGATGTTGTTGACAAAGCTGATATAAAAAAGGGTTTCAGTATAATCCAACCGGAAGATGCTAAGAGAAAAATGTACACCGTGTACCAGTGCAAGAATTGTAAGTCCACTATTATGAACAGAGTGAATATTATTCGTCACAGTTGCGGACCGCCGAACAGGACGGAGAAATGCAAAAAATGCTCGTTGTGGTTCCGTGTGTGTTCCTCGAAACAGCACGTCGACTTTCACACCGCCCTCCCCAAATTTGTCACAAACAACATCACAGTGCTGCAGTTCGTGTTGCACAATACGGAGGGACCTGTTGCTAAGAAACGCAGGCGTTATTCCTCCGATGGCGATGCCTCTATTATATCTCTGCCTATTTATAATACAGTGCAAAAGACATACGGGACTAGAGTAAACCGCGTCGAAAAGGTCTTTAATGACTTTTCAATGGAAAGCGAAGATAGTAAAGACAACATGGATTATATTCCGGAAGTGAAAGAAGAACTGGACGAGTCTGAATCGTTGCCAGAGATAGACAAATGGATAGTGGACAAGAAGTACAAATTGTATCAGTGCAAGAAATGCTACTTGTGTTTTGTGCTCAAAAAGGTGTTGCTAATGCACCAATTGACGTGTGAGATCGACAGCTCCTCTGCGACAGCTTTCGTTTGCAATCGCTGTGATCTAATCATCCATCCATCACTAACGTGGTTCCACGAGAAGTTACACGAATACGTCAACATGAATACTTTAACTCGTTTTTATTACTTAATCCAAGTGTCGACGAACGGTGTAGATGAGTTTAAAGAGAAGAATTGGTTATACAAGTGCAAAGCTTGCGAGGTCTACTACATAACCTATAGAGCTTTGGAGTATCACTTTTCAAATAATCACAAAAGTGTACATGATTACGTCGACTGTGACCACTGTCACCTAAAATTCACGTTACACACTCGAACGAAACACGTAAAACTTCATCACTATAAAAGTAATCGGGTACAAAATGATTTTAACGTGGAAATTACTGAGGTAGGATTAATTAAAAGGGGTGAATTTAATCTCAATCCTCTTGATGTCAGACTGGCTGGTACAGTGAATACAGCAGAAGTAGACAAAAATGATGCTAACAGAGAATTTAATTGCATGGATAAAGATAATGAAATTAGTAACGCGGCAGATAATACTCTCGCCAATGTCAACAATGAAAATGACATTGATAACAATGTTCTCGTAGAAACGGGTACAGGTAAAGACTTAGATGCCAGTGAAGCTCACTTTTCAAAAGTGGAATATATTGACTTTGAACGCAACGGCAGTGCTGTGGACAACAACTTATACAAGTGCACTGAATGTTCGGTTCATTATATAAACAAACATACGTTAGTTTGTCATGTGAAATCAGAAAATCATCTTGCTAGCACTGGCATCTGTAATGAATGTGGTCTAATATTTGGCAGCCGGACATTAGAGAAACATAAAATGATACAGCATAAGAAACTAAAGCTCACCCGCGATGACTTCATAATAACTACAATAACAGGAGAAATGGTGAAGATCGATCCCTTTTTCGTTCCGAAAATGGAAATGTGTGATCGTATGAGCACTCATGATAAGTTCAATGATGATTTACACAATGAGAATGAGGTCATAAGAGTGGGCACTGCTTTAGAAATGTCTAAACCTATAAAGACATACGCGCCGTCTGTCCTAGATCACAACGTATATAAGTGTGTCGAATGTTCCATACATTATATTAATAAGGGCAATTTGCTAACGCATGTAGTAATTAGAAAACATGCACCGTCAAAAACTTTAGACTGTGACATATGCGGATTAAAATTTGACAGCGCTTCCTTAGCGAGTCATAAGAGCGTACAACACGATAAGCTTAAGCTGACCTTAAAAGATTTAATTATTACTGATTATCTCGGATCGAGAGTACACGACGGAGAAGAAAATGAAGAAGATGCCAAATGCCCCTCTTTTAGTGGCGCGGATGAACTACCTATAGGAGATCAAGAACATAAAGTCGTTGAGAAAAACAGATTGAACATTTTCAAGTTATACAAATGCAAAGATTGTGGAGTTTGTGTTCAAAAAACTCTAATAAAACTTCACGTGTGCTGTTCTGATATTCAGAAGATATATTGCGTCAATTGTTCGCTATCTTTTAGGAGAACCGACTTACTACAACATAGGCGATTACATAAAAAGCACCACGGATTGTCCAGGATAAACTTTTCGCTCATCAAATTCGGACGTCGAAGAATCAGTAATCGTAACATCTATAAATGTGTTAGATGTTCAACTCATTTTGTGAGCTTACAAACATTGGAATGGCACATGGACACGTGGAAACATAATACTAAAAGAGTTAAGTGTAGGATTTGTGGATTATACTTTGGAAAATTATCTCTTGCTCGTCATATGTACCTGCACCATACGAAGATGAATTTGAAAATCGAACAATACAACATCGTTTGCGTGGATGTGGACACAAATGTAGCTGGCACAAAAGAATCAGATATTACAAATGCCACAGACACGAAGCCTGAGCCAGTAGATCCGGTGCTTAATATAAAAAACATTGTACTATTCAAGTGCTTTGAATGCGATGTCCACTTCCTTACCCAGGAGTCATATTATGAACATATGTATAAACACACCAATTTGGACCCAACCGAATTCATAGGTTGCAAAATGTGCGACTTGCAATTTTTAACTAACACGCTTGGAGAGCATATGAAAGGTCACAGAGATAAAACGTTCAGCTTGGACAAGGTGTTAATAGAAGGCTACCAACCCAATGGCATTGAATCAACAAAAATAGAAAGATTTTTGGCTGTCGATAGACTAAATTCGAAGCTGGTAAGTACAACAACACCGTTCGATGAAGACGTAACGATTTCGAAGATATCTGACGAGCAGCTGAGCACAATTGACTCTACTAGCGATGAGTTGCCTCGGACGACTCAAAGTACTGTTGTCGCCAACAATGAGTCATCATAGCTGGAAGCAATTAAGTATGTACCGCTATATTACAGAGTGGGCTTGTTACGTGTAAAACGGTACACAAAACTCAGAAAATCCTAGCTGTAATGTATCAAGCTGGTAATAAACGAAATATTGTTATTAGATTCAAAAGTTTTCGAAAGACCTTTAGCATGCTGCGACGCTTATGCTGTTTGTAGCCCTGAATACTTCGTTTAACATTTTGATAGCAAATAATATTATTGAATCTCGTTACGTAACATTTCTACTCTGTATACAGGAGGGCGATTAGGCCGTAACTCTTTCGTTCACGGTCAAACTTATCTTTTAAACGTGCAAGCGTTCAGACAAGTACCCAATGAAAATGGTGATAATGTATTGTTAATTTTGTTTTCTACTAGTTTAGTTGTAAGATATATTAGTTAGATCTAATCAATTGACTGTCTCGTATGCCAAGATTAGCGAGGTTCGTTAGTCAGAGTTAGTTAGGTTAAGTTAGTTAACTTGACATATAGTTGTAACTGGAAATTTTTTTCATAAATGATGATAAATGGTTTAACTGTCCTCACATCGGCTTCTTGACTGCTTACTGTATTGAAGAAAATACGACTTTAATAACCGAATTTAAAGTTCTGCAAGTAGGTTACTTAGTTGAGTGCAAAAGGAAAGATTATCAAATCGGAGATTATCACAGCTTTTTCGAGTTAACTCCACTCGCACCTAACTCGTTACTGTACTTGATACGTGTGAATGGGTCGTTTGTGAGCGAGAGAGCGATCATCTCAAAACTTTAGTATACAATGTTGACAGTATTTCTCGTGTAAAGTTAGCTATAGTGTTATAATCATAAATAAAACAAAATTATACACGTGCATGATATATTATTCTGTGTAACATACGGTCTAAATGGAAATCGGTTTGGTATACATACAATTCTAATCGAGGGGGATGTACTCACGCGACAAGTCTCAGAAGTACTGTTTCCAATAGCAAAATATTTTAATCGTGTCCTCTCAGTTTTCTGTAAATGTTAAGCGCGTGGATCCCGTGATCTTGTGGTGACCCTTTCCCCCAACAAATATCTTATTTGTTGGGAGCTGGAAAAGACGAAAAGAAAAGATGTAAAAGATTCGTATAAAATTCTGTATTTTACTAAACTCATTTAGTAGTGTTTATAATACTCTTTGGACGACGACATTGTACCACCGCTACGGACTGTTTCCTAGTGTGGAGAAGAATCAAGCGTGTGAACTCCACAAATAAATTATACTCTAAAAAGTACATTATTGTAACATATATTTTACAGATGTAAATATAGTTTAATGTAAGTAGCATTAAGGAAACTTTATTACTCTATGGATGTGTACAGCGGTGTATTTAAAAATAAGAGCACTGTTGACAGAACTGTCAAAATGACTGTTGGCCGCGCTGACGAGTGTGCGTCTGTTTGTCTTTTTGTATGTTTGTGGCGTCCACGAATTGATTTTTTTTCGTGGGGTAACGCGTTAACAGCTTTATTTTATATTATTAATCTAAGAATAAGATATAACCGTGGCTATTTACTGATTTAGAATTCAGTCTCTCAGACCGGTTTCTAAAGTTAGAACCTGGTACGCACCTCGAATTTAGATTAGAAATATAAAGAAATTTATTCTTATATTTTCTTTGTCATTTATTTAGTAATCCAACAATTGTCGTTGTCATCGTTGTATGTTTAGAAACCTTGTAAGTTTAGAATCAGCAGGCTATCGCGGCTTTAAATCAAGAATCAAAAAGGCATGTTGTCAGTATTTCTTAAAAATGTATAAAATGGTTTTTTTTGGACAATGTTTCACGTTTAAGAATAATCATTGCCCTAATATATAACTTACTTAATGATGAATTCTCTTAAGTTTTTATTTACATTTTTCAAAATGACGGGGTTCACAAAACAGTTAGAATATGATTTAGATGAGATTATTTTATGGGCGGGCATAAATACCATTTACCAAGTATGCATTTATCATTAATCATCATTATAATTAATAAATTATTATGTTGAATCCTAATGGATGATTTTTCTTAAATTCTGTTTATTTCCATTCTGGTATTATAATACATAAGTGTGTACATATATGCTACATATTATATACATATGGTACAAGGATTATAACTGTAGTATCCATTCAGTAAATGATTGCCAGTGTTACCATATCTATTAATTTTCCTATAATTTTGAATTTAATGGAATAGTTTTATTTTATAATAAAAATAAAGCAAAATTAAAATTTTACACGGTGTTTTTAATCATCTACTTTCATACCTGGTGAGTAAAAAATGCAAATCGTGGCATATACATATTTACATATGCGTACGGGAAATAAAATAGGATTGAGGGCTGAAGCTTACAGAGTTATCTACAATGTGGTCTAATGCATGAGGTATCTCAGTCGTCCTGCCCACGTGTACGGTCAAAATGACGGTTCGATTACATCATATCGATGCTGGAAATAAACATGAGAGCCATCTGATATGAAAGAGGGCAATATCCACAACGTAAAGTTTTGTAAAAAACAATTAATATATTACGAAAAATATGTACATTATTGTATGGACACTTTTATAGCATGTATCTACTACATGTTTAGCATTTTAAACCGTTTACATGAATGTATGCGTTAATGGATATTGCCGGATTTGTTACAAACATTAATTTTTTTGTGAAATACTGTCCTACTCGTCACCTAATGTATTGCTCTACAGAAACTATGTTCATAAAATGACAATAATGCTTCAATTTAGACACAAAGTGAATTTATATGTATATCCTTGTATATTTATCCTGATAATATATCGATTAATTTTCCGTATTTCTAAGCACCGTCACCGTCAGAGGTTAGGAAAAAACAATTATAATATACTAATTCATTTTAAAAGAAAGATACGCTACGATCTTAATATAAATCTGACCTAGTCCGTCTACCTCGAAGTAGACGCATGTCTCTAATATATTGACAAATTCGCCCTAATTCACTATCCAATATATGTACTTAGTAAGTGCAGTTCGTTTAGTAACGCAGAAAGAATACATCCCCCGTCCCCGTGCCTAGATACCAAGATGAGAGATTAAATAAGAACTTCTGCAGTAAGTGTCCCCATTGCAACAATGCTTTGTGATGTAAAAAAGTGCTCGACTTACTGGAAATTTTTAATTGTTAAATTTGGTTTAAATAACGATACAAACGAATGGGTAAGATAGAAATGTAGATCTCGTTATCGTGAATACGGCTGTAAGTCTAACTCATTTTTGACAAAAATCCGACTTAGGCACTGCTATTATGCTATTGACGGCAGTATAGTATTTCATAGTAGTGACCGACCGTAAGTTCGGTTTCGGCCTAAAAATAGCCGAATCTTTTGGCCGCGCCGAAACTCGTGTGTTCGTGAATTTTATTGTCTTGCGTCGTTCGGCGAACTTCGCGGCAAAAAAGCATGGCTCTGTTTTTAATTAATTTAATATCTAATATCTTTTAATATATAAATCTACTTAATATCTGGTTAATCAACTGCTACCTTAACAAAAGATCTATTCAGTTTGGGATCACAGCAGCATGTGTAGTAAGAAGATACAGTTTTCTTTAAACACAAATTATCGCCAAAGAGGCAGGCTATGGGACGAAACTAAACTCTATCGCTCTAACTCTAACGCTATAATATAAAATGGAATGTAGATATAAAAAAATTTGAATATGTTAGTTGACAAAGGGCCCTTTAATGAGGTAAGATAAATTTATTTCTTATAATACACCAAGTAAAGGGATGCTTTAATAGCAACTATGCGAAAAATACACTTCAATAATTTAGTCATCAATAATTTATTTCAAAAGTCAAAGTCGTGCAGCATACATTAAACTGTGATTCAAAATATTAATTTGCATTTAATTGAATACATTTTGACCAAACTACACCTTAAATCAGCTATTTTAATGCATACATGAGTACAAATACATAGCAAGTGTAAGGTCGTAGGTACATTGTAATTAAGTTAAAAAATCGAACGCGAAACGTACTTTGACAAACTTTAAGATTGCTTATGATATCGTCGTACATAAAACAAAAAGTAAACGGCAACGACCAAAAAGTTGTCTAAAATCACATAAACACGCAAAATATGTACTATTCTAACCTAAGACACCGCCAAACTGGAGTGGACTTACGCTTGACTAGTTTTTACATTCGAACAAAAAAATCACATAAAATGGCGGGAACAGAAACGACATTGCGATCAATTTTCTAAGTTATCATAGTCATAATAACATAGAGTTACTATATATAGAGTAGGGCGCCAGTCTAAAATCTGACCATCGCAAAAAAAAGAGAAAGCAAATGAGGCTACCTAGGTCTCTTTTTACTCGCGCACGAACAGGTAGTGCTAGCGTGAATTCGTTATTTGAAAAACAAGCTGTTCTTTTGCTGCGCATGCGTGAGTAGTGATATAGAGAGAGATAGTTAGGGTATAGCGATCTTCTCTCTTTCTAACCGTCGGACGTTGCTGCTTACAGGCAGCCCTATGTCTTCCTTCTCTATTTATAATACCTCTATGCATAATAATTATGAGTGAGACGTGTATTCGCGTACCCTAATTATTGTCATAAATGATATTTTGTTCTCGAAATATATATTATGAGGTGATTCAATTTAATACATTAAATATAAGTTGTTGGTTAAGGGATCAGTCCTAAGAAGTCACACAAAATATATCAGATTTTTTTTCTTTTCTACTGAATCCACTATGTACCATGAATTATTTATCCATAAATCATAGTTTTCACGCAAATACACATCTAAAACAACAACGAGAAAAATTTTGATAATTTACAAATTAAATTACCTACTTTAAATAATTTATATCTCCAAAAATCGTGTACTATGGACAATAGTCAATTGAATAATAAATACACACACGCACTTTCTGTACTCACAAGTCGTAGATATCCTCTACACATTTATAGAAATACCTAAAAATTTGTCTAGCACGTGAAATAATGTACAATTATTAGTCTTTTTTTTGTTTCATTAAGTCAAATAAAATAAAGTGAATCACTTATAAATGTAAAGTAATTTTTAATAGGAAGCAATATTAGTGTTTTTTTTTTCTTTCGAAAAATTATTGTAATTCATACTGTGCCTACTTAAATCATGTCGCAGTTGATACAAGTTGAAAACATTTTTTTTTAACCACAAAAAAGGAAGGATAAGGGATAGTCACCAACCAGTTTTGCTTTTAGCCAGTAAGAATGGCGTTAATCACATGAGAACAAAAAATATTCTTACAAGCACAATGTAATTTTACCATAGAGACATAATACCTATATATAAATATAAAGTAGGGAAGCCAGCCTAAAATATATCTATCGGAAAAAAAGAGAAAGCAAAGGCTACCTATCTCTCTGTCTATTTCTACTAATGCATGCACTACTAGCGCTAGCGTGAGTTCATTAATTGAAAAAAAGCGGCTCTCTTGACGTGCATGCGTCAGTAGTGAGATAGAGATAGGATATCGTAATCGTTTCTCTCTTTCTAAACAGTCGGACGTTGCCGCTTATAGACAGCCGTAAGTCTTCCGTACTCTATATATCTCTATGCAATTTGCTTGGAAATATAAATGTCAAAGTTAATTCTAACATATATGTACATATAGTATAATGTTTCTATGATATAATTTTTTAATCAGTGAACTTATTTTGTATATAAAATATTCATTATTTCGAGCTAATGACATTTTTTCCACCACATTGACAAACTGTATGTGTAAAATTATTAGTCCAGTACTGTGTTTGAAGCTCTATCAATAATTTTAGACTGAGAACGATGTTCAAAGTAAAGTCGCGACATTCCGCGCTCCAAGTTTCTACTTCTTAAATTATAGAGTTCATTGCAGCGAGGTAAGAAAAATAAAACAATAACACTGATGTTATGTTGGCAACACTGATGTACATTAACAAAGTATGTATGCCACGTCATGGCACATTGAACTCTACATAGCAACCAAAGACAATGACCATACACAAATTTTACATGATGATATACAATTTAGAGGAATTAAATCATGGGAAGTAAAAACATGTAATCATTTATGAACTGTTGCAAAAAAATGTAGATTAATTTAAGGAGATAATATTTTACATGCCTATGTAAGATGATGAATTTGGAAGAAGCACGGCAGGTATGTAAGGGTAGAAATATTTGGCACTCTGTGCTCTCTGCCTACCCCGTAAGGGACCTGGCGTGAAGATATGTATGTATGTAAAAAAAGAGCGGGTGAAGTGAATATTTTTTTTTATTGGTAACAGATAATACCTAAAGGAGACATGACATTGATGTGAAAGTAAATGACAATGACCAAAAGTAAATGTTTTTTTTCTAAGTTACGTGGAAGGGATCAGTCATTTAAAAAGTCAATTATATAAATTGTAAACATCACTACTTAAGGATATCATTAAGTGTAATATAATTGTACTATCTATTAAAAACAGTGACTAAGTTTAAAATGTAATTGTACACAAAATTTCTATTAACTAGATTCCTTATCAAAAGCAATGTGTTAAAAAGTTGCATATTTAATACCGAAGCTAAAATCGTTGAATGTTGAAGTGGTTTTGGTGAAGAACTAAAAATTAGTATTTAGTTTTAAAAAAATTGAGAGCGCCACTAGCCATCGTCTTCTCGCCCATGTGCTAGTGTCTTAAATATTCCCCGCTGACTCAATATCCTGCTATTTAATCCCAGTCTGTAGTATTTTAATATTATGTTATATAATATGCATGCATGCATGCATAGACAAAAGGATATTCAACCAACAGTACATAGATAAAATTTTCTAAAAGATTTAGCTAAACGACATTTATATTAAGGAATTATTAGGATGATAAAATTAAAAATTTAGTTCTGGTTGTTAAACATTAACTTTTTTATGTTCATATAAGAAAACAAAGATGGAAATATTTCGATGTTCTTCTGAATTAGTGATTGTAATATAATTATTTTGATCGTAAGAAAATTATATTGTTTTTCATTATGTTTTTTTATTATTATACTATAAATCGTCTATCATAGTTATAAAAACTTATTACCCTAAAGATTATATACGCTTCAATAATTATATTAACAGTGATTATTTTTGGATTTTTTATTATTAATATGCCAAGTTAAATTACTTAAAAGAAAAAATACTTAATCATAGCCGTCGACAAACACCGGGCCATAGAAAAAAAATAGAGCTATCTATGGGCCACACACAAAGAACCATGTCAAGAACTGGCACAGATAATAAAAGCGAATCACAAACATTAATTTAATACGGTAAATTTTAAACACCAACTTTTCAGTTATTTAAGTTAAATTTTAAAATACGTCATAGTTCCAATTTTTAAATAAAAAATGTATAATTGTAATTTGACAATAACTGTTGTAGAGTTCAACTACATATTCATATTATATATATTAGTACTAATAGAAAATGGACATTAAATTTATTGAAATGGTTGATATAATATAAAAAAAACTACAGTTATAGAAGCAAATATAAAACCTCTATAAGACGGTACAGTAAAAAACAGTACAGCAGAGTCTGATAAAAAGCGGAAATTTTAAAGATTCAAACATAGACAAAGTGCAAATTACAACAAAAATATTCAGGATCAATAGATTAATTAACAATAATAATAGTAATTAACATACAAATCACACACAGCTGTGCTGGTAGTGTGTGCACACACAAATACATGCAAACATCACCACACAGATTTATCCACCCCTATTTCATCAGAAGCGAAAGAGATCATCGTAGAGACCACTCAGTCAAAAATTACACAACCCTCACAGAGAGAGCCAGTCAATACATTAAATGTAACTTATAAATTTTATAACCAAAACATTGAACTATTCAAAACTTGTAACACCTATGTGTCATCTAAAAATCACTATTTCAGATACATTCCAATATTCAACACGTTAGATTAGAACCCACACAACGACAAAGCATGTGTACAGACAGGTTAATTTAATCCAAAATAGAAAGGTATTTGGCCGATAACTGCTATAAAGTGCATGTGTAACTGTACAAAACTTATTCAGTATAATAATACTTGAGTTGTCAAGATGACTTCAGGACATTCATACTCTTACTCTTGCGACCTGCACGGCCACGTCCAATTTCTTCACACTGGGATATACTGGTGCAATGTTCAGGGTACGTAGGGGAATACTTGAGTCACCCGACCAATGGCTCTGGGGATAAATAAACAATAATGATTACTCCTTCGTGTCTGGTAATAAGGGAATAGTCCACATGTCGACTATACGTCTTACTATTTCACTTTGTTTATAGGACAATCAATATTTAAGATATCATTGTTGGAAAGGAAAAAAAAACTATATGAAACATGTACGTATGAGTTTGTATACACATTTGGTCGACATAAACACGCTTTATTATTATTTAGCCACATTTCCGCGGTTGATTGCAATAACACCTGATTGAACATGAGATGCAGACTGGGATGTAGCATGCTTGCTTAGAAAATGGCTATTCGTTCTTGATTTAAATAATTCCAGGTTATATGAATCGGGAATAGTAAATAACGTTAAATTAATTTTAATTGTTTCTGTGACTCAAAACATTGTTATCAATGTTCAAATATTCAAATAGGACTTAGGTAACTTTAGCATAGTTCTAAACACAATTGTCTAGCACTAAGAACAATAGTCTGCGATAATTTTAAGACAGACCGGATAAGATAGACTGATGATGATGATGATGATGATGATGATGATGATGATGATGATGATGATGATGATGATGATGATGATGAGTGTAAGTGGCGAGGGTAACAGGATGTGAGCGACGGGATGAGGGCGGCAAGTTTGGGCACCTGGTGCCGAGGCCGGCCGTGAAGAGCAGGCGGCGGCCGCGCACGAGGTACTCGGGGCAGCGCGCGAAGCGGAACACGACGGAGGCCGACTCGCCGGCGCGCAGCTCGTTGTTGGGCGACAGGATGCCCTGCCGGGTGCCGCCCGTCGTACTCGATTGTTTATTATATCATACCTCACCTATGTCTATTGGACCATAGCTATAATGTTAACTGTATTCTGCCTGGATGTTTCAGGTCAAGGTTTCAGGTTCAAAAAAAATTCATTTGCTAAGTTTGAATATGTTTTCTACGGTTAGGCTGTAGTATAAGTTTATCTATTTGTATATAATTTCTCACCTCGATAATGGCGGTCTGCCTTACGTTCCCCACATGCACGGAGCACTGGAAGCCGGGATAAATAGCCGTCGAATGCCTCAGCACGTGTACAGACGCCTGAAAAAGTTTATATAAATATTATGAACACTACATATTGTATACTTTGTTCGAAAAAATTAAGGCAGAGAGTTCTAACTAGTGACCGACCGAAGGTTTGGTTTCGGTGTTGGCCAAAAAATCTAGTTTTGACTTTAGTTTCGGTTTCGGCCAAAAAATGGCTGAAACTCGAGTGTTCGTGAATTATCGTGTGTCGTTCGGCGAACTTCGCGGCATAGGCATTCGGCAAAAAAGCATGAATCGGTTTTTAATTTGTAATAGACTATAAAATGAATACAATTGGATGTCCCGAAATTTATAAATCCGGGACAAATGACATATCCTTATTTATAATAACGCTCAGAATTGCTCCGCAATTCCAACCACTGTTCATGAGATAAAAAAATTTAAATATATTCGTTACGCACTTTAATGGTTGTCTTTTTTTCAATAAATTCTATTTAACTATCGGTATAAATAGAATATGCAAATAAGTGTGTAAAAATTCCTCGTGATCGTAAAGCACACTCTGTACTTCGTATTATGAGTCATGAAAAATTAAAAATACACTAGATTTCAGTATGCAATAGAAATTTTAAGTTTCGGTTTCAGTCGAATCTGAGAGCGCGGCCGAATGTTCGGTTTCGGTTTCGGTTTCAGCTGTAAAACCTGTTTCGGTCGGACACTAGTTCAAACATCTGAGTCATATAATATCAAAACCCCTTTTGGGCAAAACCCACTTTTGGAAGCATTCTGCAAAAAAAATCACTACTAAATATAAGTTATGCAACAAATTCGACAACATCCTTTAGTAATTTATGTAAACAGTTTAAAAATGCTAAAAATGTTGTTAATATATATTATAAATTCTTAAAATTGTATAAATATTGCTCGTAATATATTCATTTGCCGTTTTGTACAAGATTCAAAATTGTGGATATGGCTGCCCTCGTTATTAGATGACTCAATATATTCTGTGGAATTAGTGTTTTGAGGCTTTGAATGAATCCTAACTGCAATGTATCAAGTACTAGAGTAAGTATAAACTTTTGTTACCTGGAAATATATGCAGCCACGAGGATCATTAGGGTCTTCCAGGAGGATGTCGTCGTCGCAGGAATAAGAATCTCCATTCTCCTTCATATCTGTGAGGCACGATACCACAACGGAATGAAAAAGAGTACAATTTGGACCTATTATTACCGATTATCTATTTTCCTATCGACCGACCTATCGTCCTATCTACTTCTCAATATACACACTCTGATCACACCAGCTCAACCACCCAGACTCAGCTTGACGTCTCGGCACCATTCTTCTTCTTAGCGTGTCGATGACAAACACATGTTAAGTCCCTAAATGGTTTTAGCCCAGAATTTTGCCACGCTGACTGCCTCATCACTGGCAGTCATTAGGTCTTCCTG
>DWME01004645.1:0-16022 GCA_018244795.1 Parelbella ahira ahira | reverse complement strand
AGTAACTTTGAAGGTTGGATGGATTGAATTTGGTCAGGTTACGCCGCATAAAATATTGTAGTGCTCATTGTTTTTAACTCACGTTACGCGTATCTATCAACTGAGCTCTCTCGAGCCCTTAGAAAGCCCTCTCTTCAAGTCAAGCGAAACGAATCAAACTAGCTGACACTAAGTTCAAAAACTTCTTTAGTGGTTTTTATTCTTTGTTAGTGCGGCAACGCCCTGCTTAACCTAAGTATGGAGTAGACAAATGAAAGAGTTTATAATGTACTTAATTCAAAGGTATGACATCGTTCGAGGCGGGGCATGTTCCTATCGCCGTCCTAACCTAGGACTTTTCAAAGCGAGGGTAAGTAGGCTTAGTCTAGGCATGCGTTGGCTGTCTAATGACGCATATGCGCTTTCCATCAAGCGTGATCGCGGCCAATGTCTACTCCATCAAATAATATTGGCGATGTCTCGAGATGTTAGTACCTATATAACAAGGCGCAATAAATAACTAGATCTTTACTTCTTTGTGTGGTGCTTGTTTGTGATTTGTCATTTAAGATGTGATGGACGATTTTGATAAAATATTTTCCGAAATTTCATAAAATTGATCAAAGTAAATTTTACTTTCATTAAGTGACGAATACCAAAAAGGGAGTTTACTGGTAAAAGTCAATGAGATAGGCGTTGAGACAAGCAGTTAACTGTGTTTACTGTTACCAAACTTTGTTATGGTTATTAATTGTTATTTGTTTGTTATCGAGACCTGTTTACTAGTTGTTGTCAATGTTAATAATGTGGTCGATCCTCACTGTAGCGTTTACTAATACTTTTGGTTTCAACGCAGTCTGGGCCGATCTTCTGATTGATAGGATCAAGAGTTAGTTAGTTAGTTACTTCTCAGGAATATACTATACTACGGGTTTTACTAAATCAAGCTGAAATTAACTCACTACAATTCGAAACATTCGCTACAAAGCGAAGTAATGTTACCTTAATTTAATGTAATGAGTTTCTAATGACAATTTAAATCACATTCATAATTTAAGCTTGAACGAATGCTAAATTAGTGAGCTTAAGCTTAGTTATTTCAATCTCTCCCAATCTAGTCACTATAATAATGTCCTACCCTGATACAAGTTTGAAACGCAGTGGGAGTTGGTTCTTATGAAAACACTTCTATATGTGTAAGTATATAAGCAGTGCTGGCGCGAAGCCAAAATGCTAGCTAGATACATCATAAACGCTTTAACCTGCACATTTGTGGCCTTATTTATTGTGATAATAACCCTAAATTTAATAATATGGTATTTATCTACCTACATTTCGATATAATTACAGGCAATAGCTTGCGAATTGACATGCGGTTGACTAATCGATGTAAATATTTGACATTTAGACGATTTAGACATTTCTGGACTTCGCCATTGGTCGGGTACTTCTGAGTTTTCTGTCTTGAAATTTCTAGTAGTAACCTATTCCATGATGGGACTTATGTTTACCATTTCCAGGAGATTCAGGCGTATATTTACGTGTTACGTTTACCTATAGTGTATTTCGCTGTTATTGAAATATATGAATATTTTTATGAACAAATTAGCTAATGACCGATCATTTATTAATTGTACCTGACTGAACAAGTACAATTAATCACAACCTCTAGTGGTTAAAAGTCTGGCAGCCAAATTTATGGCATTAGAATCAAATTTTAAACTAACGAAATTTTTAAAACAGTTTTCAACCATTTTTCGTAATATTATTGACGCGACGCTCAGGTGATGAATGAATTATGAAATATCACTTTGCTCTTTTTTAAATCTCGTTATAGTAGTATTTTCAAACAATGCAGCGAAGGCCCGTCTTTTTATCTGGCTTTTGTTTTTATTCTTTATTCCTATTTTATATTCGTTAATATTTTTCACAATGCAAAATATGGCAGTCTTTAGTTGTCAATATTTTAAAGTACAATCTTTGCATGATCTTATTGCCAGCATAAGGTACGTGCCGTTTTTTGGGCAGTTAATCAGTTGATCCCGGTGCTAATCTAACAATTGATCAATGGTTTTGTTGTCTTATAGAAGAGTCTAGAAACAGATACCCGTTGATGTTGGTGAAGGATAGCGTTATGGTTTTCTCCTAGTTACGGTCATGTTTAACAATGAGATGTAAATGGCTGACAAGCATGTAGGGTGTTAATAAAGTGAGCTCGCTCATAAAACATCAGTATATCGAGCATTCTATGACCGAAGCTAACAAGATTGTTCTCAGTTTTTCGGGGAGAGATTTTACTGGTTTGGTTATCCTCAATCATTGGAAGGTGTGCTTCATTGGTTTTGTCAATACAATGACTACCGCAATTACTTGGCTTAAGCAACTGGGGTAGAAATGGCAATTAATTCTGACAATATGTTTACATGTGCGTGTAAATACTGTACACTCGTTATAATACGAGTAAAGTCAAATCAAGATTATACTTTTGACATATTCTTTATTTTCTCTTGTACACGGCTGTCAATGTATGTATGTACTTACTTAAAAGGTTAAAATAATTTATGAATAGTAAGTTGAAGATTTTAATTCGTACTGGTTTCTGCCATTTACAACAAAATGAAATCAAAGAAAACACAAATAAATTGTCATTTACAAGAGCGAACTAACTCAAAAAAAATGTTTTATAGTGATGCGCGAGGAACAATTGGCTATTTATTTATCAGAAAATTACTTTAAATCGAAATTTGTTTTTAGGATTAATATCGAATCATTGAAAAGAATACTTGTAGTTACCTCCGCGAGGTACATACTTCACACATTAAAATTTACTTTGTGTCAGATTATAGCTTACTTTATAGTACTAAATTACTTTTATACTGAGGTAACATTGTAAATTTTAACCAAGCTTCTGTTACGGTTCCATAGGATTTTATTATCAGCTTTCATATCCTTCTTGTCACTTACATAGTAGTCTAATCTTTATTTTATAGGTATTTCTCGATTTAGCAACATTGTATCTTTAAATCACACATCTACCGTGATACTTCCAGATATTTTATAGGTATTGAATTTAATTACATTGGTATCAGAAAGTTGTAATCCCGAAGTTGGATTATTTAAAAAAACATAAACATTATGATGAAACTTGCCCATGCATTACTTGCTTTGAATGAGAGCCGATACTATGCCCTTTCTGGTATAGCGTGATGGAAGTAAATTAAAAAGAATTTCCTTTTACTTCTAACATATTTTAGACAAGAGAACAAGTAGCCAAACAGGTTTGAGGATTGCCACGAATCCTGCCACTCCGGCGACTGAACTTAAACTATATTTTAGATTAGCGTTATACTTTGGAAGCGTAGCATTGTATAAATAATATATACATCATATCGAAGAGGACTTTGTAAAATCCCATCAACACGCAAAGAGAACTCTTGGAGAGTTTATAGGCTCTAAACAAACAATCTTAAATGAAATACTTTCGTTCTGTTCAGAACGCTTAGTTTATTCCAGTGAATGTGGCCTTAGTTTGCAGATATCTGGAATTGGAATTCTGAAGCAATATATTTTCAACTTTGAGACGATATCCTCATATCCTCTAAATATCGGCCGTGTCGTGCAGCCATTACGCGGTGCGACAAACCGGAAAACCGAAATTACGTAAACGCTACATTGAATTTCCGTGTAATCGGCGCCTGCCTTCAGGCTAACGGGCATATTGACATGGGGACATTTCATAGCGATTGGCAACATTATGCATAATGTGTAAATTATTTTACATATTCTCATTTTAATTACACTTGTACCAATTAATATTTATTGTATGAAACCAAATTGAATCAACGTATTTATCAACAATGTCTTTATTAATATTTATATTACCTCTTGGTACTGCTTGTTTTGTACTTAAGCTTAAATAAACTTGTTGTTTGCTATTTTTGACTCTTTTTTCAGCTTATTGTGCGTTTTTCAGCTTATTTATATTTTTCGTAAACTGTAACTGTATAATATTAAATTTCATTAACATTAGAACACGTTAACTGCACTGTGTTGTGTTTTACCTTGAACAAGGAAGAAAGACAGGAGGACAATTTGAAAGATGTATCGTAAAATAGGAAATGAAGCATATTAGTGATTAGTGTCGATACGCAAAGAAGAAGAAGAAATTAATGAAATGTTATAGATATTTTGTTTTGTCTATATGAGTGTTTACATGAAAACACATTACTTTGGTGACTTTTGGTTTATTTTCATTTTAAAATATTACCTCGCTATCTTAAAAAAGTTTATGCACTCTTTTTCAAAAATATGGATCAATTATACTTATAGATTTCGTGTTAGTTTTAAAATATACGAAATATGTTAACTAATTCAATACATCGTTTTTTAAATTTCACGAAATACAATACTTCGTATAGCACCTCGTGTTAATATATTGGTACATTAGTACAAAATACTACAAATTATTGTAGTATTTTGTATTATTATTGTAATTTATTGTATTAAGTATTGTAGAATTCTTTAGCGGCAACATTAGTTGCCGCTAAAGAATTCTACAGGAGTCTAGAAGAAACTAACCTAAAATCCTCAGAAGTCTTTATCAGAGTGTTTTATCTCATTACGTATAAATCTAGTAGCTGTGCGAATATACAATATGACGACAAAGCACATTTTCAAGTTATTCCCACCCGTTACAATGCACTGTACAGTCTGTTACTGGTAATAACTTTAGTGTCTTTCTTGAAAATTTAAATTACTGCGAGAAACGTGCACGAAATATTTCGAATCTTAATGCAATTTTATTCTCCGCTTTAAATAGGATTCTGTAAAATTACTTTTTTTCCAATTACGGAGATAATTGTGACTGAAGAAAAGTTTTTATTTATTTTTATTTATTGTATTTAAGATTTATCGATTTATTTTATGTCATGGGGAAATATAACGAAGTAAGGCTGACGCGACGGTCGATTGATTTTGAACGCTACTGCTGATCGAGAGGTCCTGAGTTCGATCCCCGGGGCTGGTATTATTGTTTTTTTTTTACTTAAAATTTCTTGTAGTGATTCGGAGTTTGGTTTTGAAACACGTGGAAGCATATTACTCCGCCCTGCCTAACCATTCGAGAATTACAGGTGTGAATTACGTTAACCAATACAGATATGTTGGTATATCCGGAATTTCATTACAACTTTAGAAAGAGTAACTTTAGGGTATGTTTTCATTCGATTATCTAACCCGTAATTACGCGCGCACGTCAATCTCGCAGAAAAACTTGACCTGTATCGAACTATCGTTAAATTTAATTTTGCCTAATAGTACCTAATAGTTCTGCATTCCTGATACCCAGTTTGTAAAGTATTATTAATAATTTACGTGTGTTAACACGCTTACAAAATAACACAATATAGGTATAGCATAAAATTATTATTAAGCTACAGAAAAAGGTCTAAAATTCTACACATGTTAGAATACGTTTCAGCTAATTGTTGAACAAAATCTAAAAACCTTAGCGTATGTAAACATTGGAACGAGCAGAAAAACAGTCGAACCAAATTGTGCGAAGTTTTAAAAACGAAAAAGTATTGTGGCAGTGAAACGCAATCCCTTCAGGATATCTACACCCGAAACCCGATACTGTCCGATTTAAAAATAAGCCGACGCGAAATATTACGAGTTTCTTACAAACTCTCTTTCATTTAAAGGAGCTGTGAATATCATTTTTTTTACGTCGGCAATCTGTAAAGCGGTGTTTTGTTACACAACTCGGATTCTTTTCTTTTGATACAAGCGAAGTTTTATAAGCATCCCGTGATTGTGTATTTTTAATTAAGAGGCAACAAATATTAGAACAAAACAAGGCCGGATTAATTTTAATAAGACTCTTTCTTAGGAACTTATGTTCGACAGTTTTTCAAGAAACACCGAGATGAATTAAGGAATAATTTTAAGCGTAGTGCTTATTAGCTTAGATTATTTCGGTATACGTAAATTTACGACTGTCATTCTCGAACGGTTAGGCAAGGTGCGTTGTACTCTCCTAGGATTACTCCCCACAATGGAATGCGTAGTGATGAGCCTATTGCCATACACCGGGCACAGTTCCAGACTGAGTCACTATTATATAGATTATTCTATTAAAAATCTAAGTTAGAAACATCCTATAGTACTAGACCCGAGATTAGGACCCAGGATCCCTCGATCAGCAGTCGTGTTTATAACCACACAGTGAACGAGGCAGTCAGGTCATTATTTAGGCATATTTATTAATATAGCTAGCTGTATATAGTATGCAGTTGAGCGTAGACTAGCAGAAGTCTGGGTTGAATTTTTTTCCAAAAGTGAATAAAAGAAAAGAAACCTTTAATATTAAACCCTCATCAACGAGCGGTCTGGTAATGACAAAACTGACAAGGACATAAAAATAGGCAAGAATTTCTCTTGCTTTCTTATTTCGAAGTAATATTTCTAGAATCTTTCTCACAGGTCAAATATAGGTTTGTAAAATATGTTTCACTAAAACATATTTTTCCTAAAGAACAAGTTAAAATAACAAAATTCACACAATATCAGAAGTCAAAACAGATTTTGGATAACGTCATCAATAAGTTAAACATAGAAGAGGCAATTGAACTTCAATTAGTCAGTTTAACAGTACTTAGTCAAATGTCTATTGTTTAGATATTATCTATTTAATTGATTTTGCTTACTTAAACTAAAAAAAACGTCATGTAGCACAGATAAAATCTAAGCTGTTGTTGTACATTTATGCGCCGAGCGTCCTCAAACGCAATGCTAACGAGAACGCGCGCGCCGTCTGCGTATTATGCGTACGCCCACTCGTTGCCCGATACATTTGTGGAAACATCGGGAATTATAATTATTATGACACGACCATTATATGATGCTAACCAAAAATACCCGAATAATATGCCCAGATATCCTCGCAACCGTAACGAAACCCTATGTGTTGATAAAAATGGTAACTCTTCCGTCCGTTCGGTTTTTAGACTTTGTCTTATGTGTCCGACAAAGCCAAATGGGTAGTAGCCTATAATGAAGCTGACCAGCACACAAATTAGTCTTTTCAATGCAGATTCTTATCACATTACAGATCAGATAAAAATATGTAACGAAATTTCTAGGATAACAATGAAAATTTATGTAATCTATGTAATGTGACATGGTAATTTATGTAGTGTGAAAATAATAATTTTAGGAGTAATAAATTAAATAACCACCTAACCCATTGATTAACGAATGCGCAATAATATGTATTAATGTAGGAATTAAACTAGCTGCGCACGCTTCCTTCTCAAAGCCATTTATTAATATTCTCAGTATGTACAAGTAGATTATATGTATGTTGCGTTTTTATTGCATGTAATTAGGTATATCGAATTATTCTCTGTTCATTTCATTACGAAGAGAATATTACATTTCTACATTTTAGCCCCCATTAGATAAACCAAGGAAAGCTTATATTAATAATATTATTTCTAAAATAAGTAGTTGGCAAACAACCAAATGGTATTGGAAGATGTTGTTTCTTGAGTTACTTTATTTCGAGAGACATGTTTTGACAAATCTACTGATTCTTTTGATATTTGATATTATTTGTTCTTCGCTTTCCATAAATCTTCAAGTCCACGGCCATCTATAGAATACAACAGCACTAAATTATCATAAGGAAATACTTCCGCATATAACTACTTCATAAAATCTTGTTTCGTAAGCGGTGTACAAATCACGCGAACATAACGCGACTACAGATTTACGGATCCAATAGGATTTTAGCAATGTTAAGTAGCAAGGGTGACACTTGTATAAACAATAGGACAATTTTAGGGAGCGATCAGGCTGGAGATAGCCTCAACAATTCGAACCGAACCTTCGTCAAACTAAGGACGCCGCAATAATGCCGGCTTCGGAATTTATGTCGACCCCAACCCCCTTATCCCTTCCAAATGGTCACTTTTACTAAAGTACCTGTCATTCGATCTAATGCCAAAGATCTGCATTGAGTAGACCCGAGTACACTAATTATCTTCAGTGCCTTACCTGAGTCGACTCGGTATTTATTGGATGCTTCAACTATTTAAGGTCATTGATAAACGGTTACAATAACATTTTAGTGTATCTCGTTTATGTTATACATTAAGTACGTAATTTTAAAGACTTAAATTTACTTGGGAATAACTTGTAATAACTTGGTTTGTCTGTATTTTATTTCATTATCACGGTGTTTCTAGAAGTTGTACGAAGTCCATGCAAATGTCAGGGCAGACAAAAGGAGCTGGGCTTCAATTTCAACCTGGACGGAGAACCTTTCGTATGTCCGTGTGGTGACAAAAGCGGCCATTCTCTTTTGTTTGTGTTGCTACGCCTGAAAAAGGCATGGTGGGCTGATCTCAAGCTATTAGTTATAGAGGGAGTCTTGTCGCCTCTAAACGTGATACATTCTATTCTTGTCAGCGACGTGCTTCATTGCGATAGCCTCCAAATTCTAATAAATTGTTACATTGACAAAAGACGCAATATGAGAAGGGGAAAATGATGCTTCTTTAACCCGATCCATAGAAAATTATAAAAGTAAGGAGATGATACTCTTCGATTTACCAAAACCAGTTAAGTCTAATTTAAAGAACGCTAATCTTAAGAGTGAATAAGAAAAGAAGTGCGCTTAATAAGCACACAAAGACGTCTTTCATGACAGTGCAAGTTGGATATTGAAAGATATTCATAATTTTCCTCAATACGGGCTAGGCGTAGTTTAGGGGAAATTACGACCAATATAGCCGCAGGCCAACCGCACCGCTACACGAAAAATAGAAAACCCTCAATAGTGAGAGAATATTTTCATCGCGTAAATGTACATTCTTACCAAATCTCGCTCATTTTTTTTTATCTCATTACGAAGGAAGAGCAGACAGACAGTAATATTGAGAGCACAATAGTCTTTGGGATGTTATTATCTTACTTTAAGCGAGTATTTCACATAATATATAGAAGTTTCGAAAAAATTGGTATTAGCCACAACATCGTTCGACTAGAAATTCTGAATAGTTCGTATGAGCTGGTTTAAAAATATGTATTATTAGCTTTGTGATTTGGAATTCAGGCGTTTTCTCCGAGCTTATTGACTTAAAAATCTTGGCCCACGCGTCTTTTATAAGACAAATATACATTTTTTAAATTTTGTATATAACTTGCTGTAACGGTTATGGAGCATATTATATACCTGTATACTATACAGGTTTATAGCCTTTATACACTTCCCTAAGGTGTGGATTTAACTGCCAACGCGCATTTTTGTGAACATGGTAGACCAAGTCCTAAGTCCTTCTCATTGCTGAGAAGAGACCCGTATCAAACAGTGCCAAGATAAGATTAATGATAATGATGGGGAATGTATCCTTTTTCGGGGTTTAAGATATCTTTAGATGTCAACTAAGACGGATCAGCGGTTTTTGATTAATAGATAAAATATAGTTAGATATAGTTAACATCAGTGACCGGTGATTGCCTAGCAGTTTGGTTAATAGACTCTAGTTCTATGTTATACTCTGGTGTTCGAATCCAGGCACGTGCCAAATTTTACAAAGTACCTTTCCATTTTATTCTAACCTTTCCAATTTATTCTTATTTGTTCTAACGGCGAAGCAAAACACTGCGAGGAAACTTGCGCAACAGAAACATTTACCCGAAACATTCACATAATGTGTGATCGTGAGATGGCAATACGTTCACTTTATACATTCTAAGGCTTGCTTATGATTAAGGGGCATTCGATCCTAAATCTATCTCAACCATGGTCCAAGAGATCTAGTCGTACCCATTGTAACACCTCGCCATTAAACTCCTCAGTATTTGAAGATATTATAGGAAATATATCTATTTGCTATTAAATCATTTACATACGTAGGTATTATTTTTTTATCGTTCTCAATTAAAAGTAATAAGTAGATTATTATTAAAATATATTTAGAGAAAACGGATGATAACTAAAATCGTATTACAATCAAACCTCGACAAACAATTGAAAGTTATCCATTGAAAGGTGCCCTAAATAAATGGCAGCGCTACTCGAACAGGTAAACTTTTGAAAATATTTTACTAAAATACCCGAGACAATTTACGATTTATTTTCATTTCATATAGGTACCTATTAGTAATAATTATATTTTGCAGAAATTTCTCGTTTTAGAGTTTAGACTTTTTTATGGGCGAATATCTTTTACGATTTCCATAGAACACCAACTAAATGTGTAAATCATGTCCTAGTAAATATAATATAATATTACGCCAACTTCCTTTAGGAGTATACAGACAGCAAGAAGCACCAATATCTCTATATTTATGCATCTGATGCCAAATGCATTTATTTATCTTACATGCGAACTCCGAATTCAGCGACTCAAGGCTCTAAATATCTTCGGTGCATACATTTTTCTAAGTTTATATTTTACTAAGTATTTTATATTTCTACTTTATACCGAAGTCTAAACTTTCCTTTCAGTATGCTTCAGGCATTTTACAGTAAATTTTAATTAATGCCGGAAAAACAAAGCAGCGTCTTACTTTCCTTCTTAGAGTAAGTAAGTTTTAAAGTTAAAACTATATTTTCTTTACGCAAGTTGTACTTTTGAAATTCAGGATGTTCTTAGTATTCATACATATGGTAAAAAAATACGGTTTTATATGAAAGCATAGTCTCGCGGGGTGCGATCTTATAATTGATAGCGATTTCTGCAATATTTGGGAAGAATATTTATTGTAATTGTACAAACCAAATGTCCGTACACAAAATCCGTACACAATTACATTATATGTATATTTCAAGTACAAATATTTTTTAAGTAGGTCTAATTATCATTTTTGTAATGTTGTACCTGCAGTTTAATTTAAATATACCCTATGCATATACCAAGTAATATTTGTATCTTAAATAATAGTGTAATTGGCTAAGCTTTACAAAATTAATAAAATATATATTCATTAACAACCCATGCGTGCTTTGCCGATCATATATAAACCAATATTCCTGATACGGCAAGCCCTGGGAAAATGAAATACAAGATGTTTCACTGTTTACATCTTTATTTTTTCAATTTCGGATGTGTCCAAAACATATAGATAAAAAGGATGTTGGCAGATAGTCGGAGATTGGAGCTGCCAGTTGTCAAAATTTTGCTTTACTGTATCTACTATAGAAATTAACCTTTCAAGCTCACCAGCCTATCCCACAGGAATGACAACTTGTTCATATGCAGTAAATTCCGTTACATGACCTAGCGTAGGCCTAACGGAGAGACTATTTATTTATTGCACGCACTATTTATCTTCTCTGACAGCTGATGGGATATCGCCTGTATGCGTATCTTGTTCGTCTTTTGCGAAAGCTCGTTAAGAATGAGGGGGAATCTCTTGTGCTCAGCCAGAATCCAACGGCGAAATATATGATTACTGAAATATTTTGCAGAATATAAATTTGGTGGCTTTAAGCTTTCTAAGGCCGAAGCGGTGCAAAGAGTAACGCTTTTATCTTATGCTTTTTTCACCATCCGGTCTGAATTTATTGCCTGTAACACATGAATTTACATTTTAGCACTCGCTGTGCGGAGGAAACGCTATTTCGGAACGGAACTTTTATTATTATTTAACCCTATTAGCCCACTATGCAAATTTAGTGCGATATCAAGAAAGCATTTTAGTGTAGTTTAAAAAAATATCTAATTTATGAGCACATTATTGCAATGACTCATATAGGTACGTCTAAGACAGTTTTCATTAACATTTTAACTTATAAATACAAAGCGTTACATAAACTAAATCAGTTTAATTAAAACGAGATCCAGTTGTAAACATTGTCAATTATAAAAAGCACATAGTAGATTTTACTAAAATAGGATTCGTTAGCGAAGTTTTGATGATAGCGACCTCATTAGCTTGACAGAGTTAGTTACAACGCGTAAAATATATATGCCCTTCCTGGGATATAAACAAAATAATTAAAATAGTAAATTGAATCAACACTTCATTATATTTTTATTATGTAGATTTAAGAACAAGATATATTACTAAAAATGCCTGTACAATGTTATCATTGAATGTTGTGTTGGTTATTTTGTCCTCGGCTACACAAATTTACCAATAAATTTTATGTAGCATTAGTTTCTTACTTTCCTAGCATACTTGGTTATGGCCTCAACTGTTTTCATTCTGAGAGGAGATCGTGGCCAACAATAGTACGGATACAGGCGTAGGAGTTGGTGGAAGTTTCTAATGCTTTCGCTCGTATCCGATAGAATTTTTTATATAACCTTCTGTAGGTACGGACGGTGAAAAACGTAACAATTTACGATATACAGATTAATCATTACAAACAAACACATACTCGTATATAATTTTATATACACCGTTTTTTACATTTTTATACATTCTCAGACGGACATTTAACAAGACTCATAAAATACGAATTAGGTGACCCTTATTTTTACTTTCACACTCTGCGTAGTTAATTTTTATGTTAGTTCTAGGGACTTTATCACACCGCTACAACAAAAATATCCTGGTGCGGGCGCCGCCTTGTCGCGCTATTAAGTGTAATGTGGCTTCTCGACCCCGGCCGTGGAGGCAGCCTGCAGTGGCACTTGTATACATAGTAATAGGCATAATGTTAGGCTGAGTATTTGATCGTATAATCGGGGTCAATGGTGTAAGTATACCTGTGCAAATATGCTTAGGATCGAATAGTTTGCTGAGTTAATTCCGTTCGCTATTCATGTGGATCGATTAGTGCACAAACACGTGTGTATTGTTCATATATATAGTTACAAGGTTCAGGTAACAAATCCTAATGGCTTTATATTTAGTTTCTAATTGTTTTTAATAAAGTGAACAATAATGATAAAAATCTGTTTTTTACTTCGATTTCATTATTGTCAAAAAACACAGCGTTACTGATAAAAATAGGACTAACTTATGGGGAAGTCATTTATCATTCTCTCACCACGAATGATAACGCGGCGCTCAAAACGGAACACATTATGACGAGCAGTTATATCATTACTACCTTATTTAACCCACTTATATACAAGAAAGTTTGACGATAAAAACGAGGAAAATGCTGAACAATAATTGCGTTAAGCGGAACTCGGATAAGAGTTTTCAACAGACAGTCATTTTTGTGAAAAAGAATTTACAATGAATACAGATTTTCACAAGAAATATATTGCCACAATTTCAAAAAGCAAATCATTGCATTAAAGTCATTAAATATCTGAAATGTTTTCATTGCTTTGCATATTTTTATCCCGTAAATAAGTTAATATATCATGAGCTGTTTTTAACACTTAAAAGGATCTCGCTGAAAGGAAATTATTCGTTATAAATATATAACGAGTTAGAAGACGCTCCATTCGGTTTATATCATAAATATTTCGTGCGATTCCTCGAGGCTTCCCGTGAATAATTATAATTTGTATACATAATTGTAGTTATTTTATTATTAAGGTAGGTATATACAAGAAAATAGTAAATCAAAATATTGTTACTTATTTTTTGTTTTTTAAATTATTTATATTCAAAATACCATCTATCGTTACATTATCATCATCATCAGCCTACTTCCGTCCACTGCTGGATATAGGCTTCTCCAGAACTGCGCCAGTGAGCACGATCGGTGCTCTTATCCAATCACAATATACCTCTTCGTTTTGTAACATTTAAAAAATATATAAAAGCAATTTTGGAACACTCGGATAACATAAAGGTTTTAGTCTATATGGCGTTGGAATCACTAATCTTTTAGAATTATTTGACGCAGAGTCCCATTGAACTGCGAATGAACCAGTCAAACTATAAAATAGCACCTTAAATAAATATCAGTAAGGCTCGTCTATCAGTACAGTTTCGTAAAATGCCAACTATTTTTTTGGCCAAGAAACTTTATTGTTACTTCCGGGTAGGCAAATAGTTTGGAAACAGTTTAATTATTTTACTCGTTACGAAACTTTGGTCCGCACACGATCTTAATTTCGTTTCCGTAACTCGTAAAGCTCACGATTTACCTTAAATGTTGCCATACAAATAGATGAGAAAATTTTCATAATTATCTGTGCTATCATATATAATCCACAGGTATTTTTCTATTTTTAGTATTTTTATGTTTGTCTAGTGGATATAGTTTACGTATTTGTTCAAATATCTAATTATAAATTTCAACGTAAATTATCGAATAGCAAGATTTTTATTTTAGCAGGACATGAAATTAGTAAAAAAAAGATTTGATAATTTTGCACAAATGTGTATATAATAAAGCATAATTGTTTTTCTAAAGCTCGTCATTGTTTTTTATTCGTTGTATTCCAAAACATTGAGTTCACAACAGGTACAAACAAATAAAACGTTTAAATCAGAGACAAATAAGAATGAATTTTGTTTTCTTTCGTACATTATCATTTTTATGGTCGCGAATGAAATGTATTCAGAGGATCTCGCTATAATCAAATCTTTGGAAGACCATATTGCCGGGAAACAAAAATAAACTCTTCGTATATTTAACAAAGCGTATAAAAACATACTCTTACGGGAGCTCATAAAATTCAGCTATAATAGTTTATCTGTATATTGTAACCGCACTGTCTATAAACATCTATATCTAATATCTATATTATGTTTGCTACTGCACGGTGAGTACAAGGTTTCATTCTCGAATAGATAACTATTTAAACGACGTACTTGATAATATACATATGTAGTTCTTACATTACTACTGAATTTTAAATTTCTCATGAAAGTTATTCGTACCTGAATTTTTTCGCTCTCCCTATGTTTTCTTTTAAGAAAAAACTTATTCTTGACAAGTGAACTTCATTTTAGGATATTTCATAGACCAATAAAACATGCCACGACGTACGCCGTTGTACATCTAAATATAAAAATAAATATATTGAAGAGAAGTGAGACTTTTATGGTTCATTTTAGCGACAAGTTAACTACTTACAATAAGTAATTGCTCTCTTTATATCTATCAAGGGACCCTTTCGAGAAGCTTACGGTAGCTTAGAAATAAAACTCGTTATCTTTAAGCTTCGCCTAATCTTTTCGGTAAAATAGGGTAAATACGTGTCTTTGCCTTATTTGGCGGCATTCAATTCTAATATATACGTGTACATAATAATTAATAACATATAATAACTAAAGATATATGTATAATAATTATTATTTTATATAAAATAATAATATAAAACAAATAACAGCTATTAAAAGTGATTCGCATAAAATTTTAAATGAATCTGTCGTATACTTTAACTTTTCATTAAACACTATTTAAAAAGATTTAATTAACATATTTTTTTTATTATACTACTTACAACAGTTTGCAAAGTATAGATGGCGTGTTGCCAATGCTGTGTTTAATATTTTAGTTCTCGCAATAGCAATACAGAGTAGCAAAAGGATTATAATGACTATATCAATGCTACGCAGGGGAGTTTTCTGTTGCAGTGATGTTTCAGTGTATATTATTCAGAGGGGAATTTTGGTTGAAATATAAACTGATTTGTGGTTTTTAATTGTATCAGAAAAGCGCCTGCGGTTATTGCGCGGTGAACAAATCGCAGTTGCGGTTTTAATGAACGCGGTCTGAACTGCTTTTAGGAAGCTAATACTGGCAGACATGCGCTTGTTTTACTGACACCCGTTTCCAGTAAATACGAATATTTTGCATGCTTATCTTGTTATTGAATTTTTGCATGTATTTGAGTGCGTATAATGTATTTAACTTATGATAATATGTTTGATGTTGGAGGATGTTTTAAGAGATTGCGATAAGTATAGAGCTTATGACAGCTTGTTCGTAGACAACACCGTCAATTCAAGACTCATAAGGCTAAGGCTGAATAAGGCTGAGTAACGATTGAATAACCTTTGGGTGATTGCGTTTGTTACGAAATGCTAAAGGTACATGAGATAGCTTTTTGGTATTCAGAAATGATTTTGTTTGAAACAATAACTTTTGCTTCGTTTTCAACCCAGAAACT
>DWME01004644.1:0-16026 GCA_018244795.1 Parelbella ahira ahira | reverse complement strand
CCCGCCTCGCACGGGCCCGTGCACTGGGTACGGTGCACAAAAAAATCGTACTTAGTGAATGAATGATTCGTTTTATTACATTTTTAGTATAATAATAATGTTGCTTCATCATACGACTTCCAATATTGAGTTAAATGAAAGTATTTCTCATAAAAAAATATTTTTCCTCGTAATGAGATACCAATAAAAGAAAATATTAAATACCAATTTTATTACATTGAGAAAATACGAAACTATGTATATATGTACATGTAATTATTATTGTTATTGTAACCCTTCATCTTTAATTAGTAAGCGTTAAATGTGCATTACCTCTGAACGATATTATGCTAGTAAATCTTGTAATACATAAAATACGGATCGTTAAAAATTTGAGCTCACTTCTCCCCAATCGCTAAGATACCAGGAAGGAGCACATGTGCCGCCGCACGCCCTTTCCGACTCCGGCTTCAGGCTGTGACAAGAAGCCTCGCGTAGGCGCCTGCCGTTGTCGCCGATACATACTACACTGCGAATCTGACGACCGTCGCAAGCAGCTGAACACGGTGACCATTCGCCTATCAAAAATATGTATTGCACATTAGTTTTTAATTTCCCAAAAAATAAGATATAAAAAAAAAACATTTAGTAAACCTGAAAACGATAGAGACACCTGTTAATAATAACCAATAATTAATTTTCTTTGCGGTATCGTTACAAAGTGAAGAAAATTACGTATATTAACAAAGGATAGGATAGTAAGTATAAATATTTGACACTCAATTATTCCTACCTACTCTGAAAGGAACCTGTCGTGATGGCATATCAATAATAATAGCCATCATTACAATTTGCTACCGACTAGCTCGATAAAACACGCGTGCACTTTTCTATAAATATGACCTGTATGTACCGTGTTTTATACAGATAAAGATTACAATTAGGTACGAGTACTATCATTAAGCTCTCACCAGTGAACCACTGCGCGTCATCGCACTGCCTTCGAGGCTTGCAAGCTTGAGACGCGTGCGGTGCACGATGCGGAACACAGCCGTTTGGCTCAGCGCACCGTACGCGCCTCGACTGCACTCCACCTCCTACACACCAGCCTACACACTAGGGAAAAACCACAACATCAAACAGATTAGACGATCTATAAGGCCAGAAATGTCTCAATGAAGCATTAAAAGAGAATGTTATTAAAGAACACATTAAAAAAAACGCAATGTCACGCCTGTAATCCCCGAGGGATGTATAGCAGAGTGTAGTACATTGCCACGCTTCACCAGTTACCTTTATGTCCCACCATGGCACAGGTGGTGTACTTATTAGCTATATACCGGGCACATATTCAGACTACGAGCCATTACTAATATATGTAATTCAGAAACATCCAATAGTGTTCGACCCGTGATTTGCACCCGAGACCTCTAGATTAGCAGTTGTGCTTGTAGCCTGTCAACCAACGTAGCAGTCAACAACGAAGTATACCTACGTCATTAAAAAGTCAAATATGGATCCATAAAGAAATTGAACTAAGCTGACAAGGTATCATAATAACCTATCCTACTACCAAAGTTATAACACGTCTTAAATGTATGAACAAAAATGTTTTACGAGCGTAAGAATTATAATTTATGTGTTTTTAAGCTCATCTCCGATTTAAGTTCCTGTATATAATATTTATTAGCAAATAATTTCATAAGCAGATACACTTAACGGCATTTACGTTCGTACCATAATATTCTTGTCAGTTTAAGGTATTCTCTTTATTGTAATATGTAGAATTTTCATCGTATGCCGTTGTTTTCAAATTTACTTGACGATGTTCTGTTTTTAGTATGTTTAACTTATAAATAGAAGAATCAGTAATTAAATGTATATACCTCCGACCATTCAGTGTACAGCCATCCACCACCCGCAGTGAAACTGTACGCTGGTTCCGGTATTGGGCTTAATTCGTTATCCGTAGTGTTGGCAGCGACAGAAATAACTGGTCCTCCATGGAAAGTGTCGGTGCGGTCCTTGGGTCGCACTTGTCGTCTCGTGTCAAGCCTAGGAAGGTTTACTGTGACCGCGCTGCCATCGCAGTTCGGGATATCACATAGCTCTTTGCTTGGAGGCATCGGCAGAGGACATTTTTGATCGCTGATCTGAAATTATTTTTAGGTTAAAATTTCATCTCACACAGGTTGAACGAAGTTTCAATTTAAGTCTTAAATAATTTTTTATACTATATTTAGATAGTACCTTAGTGATTCCTCGAGCATGATCTTGCACGCAACCTACAATTCTAGTTCTGTGGGCTGGACCACAAACGGGGCACGGGCCCCAAGCGGTGGCTCTCCATCGTGGCGGACACGGAGACGCACCACATCTTCGACGCCTGGAAGGCGGTGGGTTGCCACTGCAGTGCGCAGGAGACACTTCTTTGTCTTCATTAAGACCGACTTCGACGCATTTAAATTTCCCTATCTGGAGACCACCGCCACAAGTTCTCGAACATTGCGTGAAAGACAAAATCTTCCAAATGAATTTCCTATTGCCGATAACATTGCTGTCGAGTTGGAAATGATTTTCCATCGAATTCAATTCCGGCTGCTTTGATAACGAAGGATCCGATTTTGGGTTGTCTAGAGCTCTCGTGTGAGATTCAGCTACATGGTGTCGATGGTGTCGCTGAATTTGATGATGCTCCGCTAGATTGTTCGCAGGGGGAATATCGTTACTAGTTTCATCCGGTAATGAATCAGTAAGGTATTCGTACTTGATGTTCGGATTCGGTTGCGTATACAGTACCTAAAAATAATTGTGCATTAGCGTCCATCTGGTTCAGTTTATTACACGATGGTAACATAACGTGTGAAAATATTCACCATGATGTCAATAGGATGCTGTATAGGCCCCATGGCGAATATACTGTCGAGACCGGCCGCGCGAGCATAAACAAATCTCGCTCCAACCGCTTCGTAACTTCCTGGCGCGCTCACAGCGAACTCGCCGTTTACGATATACGAGCCGTTCGTCACTCGTAAGGCTAAAAAATCCAGAATTGTTTATGGTATGTTAAGATATCCGCCTACATTTATTTTTGTGTAAACGATCACTCGTCAAATGCTGTCCGTAGCAAACAGTGTTGCGGTATACGTCATGCAAATAATTAACCACCAATTGTGCAGGCGGCTATCTCCATTTATCTCACAATTTGCGGCGTAGGCGCCTCTATTGAAGAGATGCGCTCAGTAAACTGGCCGCGCGTGTGCAATTCCGATTAATCGATTCGACATCGATCTTTGCACCAGCGAGCACTTCATCTCTCTATTAAGATCTCTCGTGACCTAGTATTTGGAAGCCGAATCACTAATAAAAAAACAAGAATTATTGGTTGGACATACTCTAATCAAAATGTTATATTGGAGGCCTTGAAGATCCTAGTTGATACATTAGGCACACGAACAATTATTTGATGGTGACCGCATTTGGGACAAGTCGAAGAGTGATAATAACTCTCCTTCTAGGTATACCTTTATATCATATTTATCAGCGCGTATATAAATTACTGTTATTAAAGCTATGAAATCTCGTAATCGTGCTGTGAACATTTAACGCTATCTCGTATTGTACGAGGCCCGTGATTATGTTTACTTGCTTGTAAGGGTCGATATCATTTACATCTAAGTACGTGGCAATAACTGAGAGATCATTGTTATAGATAAACAGACTGGCAAACTTACACAATAATATTTGTACACCTACTGTAATTTTGAATGTTGATCTTTAACACCTGATTTCTTAGCGTGCTGTACCTTAACTTCAACAATAGAAATAATTGTATTGATACTGCATATAACGTTAATAGAGTATTTTAAATTTTTAGAGTTTAGAACTTCACAAAATGATTATTTTTCATCAAAACTTTTAACTTTTTTGATCAAAGCTTTTTAATGGATCTAGTAGAAATACGTCAGGCTTAGAATGATAAAGATGTTTATCAATTGGTGTTCTCTGCCTACTTTGCAAGAGATATGACGTGATGGTGTAATAATAATGATAATATAATACTTTTCATTGAAACATAATATTTTATATACAGTGAGACATTAACATTTCTTCACCGTAAAACTTTTCTGGCAAGTACAAATCTGATTAGTTTCCATACTGACCTATATAGTTCTCGCTGGAGGCGATCTCGGAGACATTGAGGCGACAGGCTCCCCGCGGGACGGTCGTCACGTAAGAGTAGCCGAGAGGAAGGCGCGGTCGAGAGAACAGTCCAGACACGAGTCGCCGCCCGCAGTGGACTTCGCGAGTCGCCACTGACGCGAGGACTCCTTCGCGGCCCACGACCTGCAAAAAATTAACTTTTAATATTCGAAGTCATTTCAAATAGCATCTAATTAGGTTATATGTAACGATCTTGCATAGCAATAGCATAAAGCACCATCTTATGGTTTTGTTTTATCGGGACTCATAGCTTAATAGATGTATTTTCACAAGTTTCCTTTGGTAATTATAGTAGTATGTATTATAAATGAGCGATGCTAATAACCCCAAATTTAATGCCTCGGATCTTTTTGTGCCCTAGTTTTGGGAGCGATCTTGTCCCTGAAATTAAGGAAAACCTGAATATTAATGCCATGTTTCTGAAATGTGGAGATAAAGCGTTTTCGGAGACCTACCACAAGTTACAGACGAGAGATATTTAACATGATCAGTGGTAATCATTTACTGAATATGTGTACTAGTATGCGACCAACTGTAGACAGTTATAATAAAATATATAACAATTAAATAATGAACAATAACGATAACTAAAATAATTATCATACACATAAAAATATCACTAAAGTTTATTTACATCATAAGTATATCATTGCAAGTAATGAAATGCAAAATTTCATTAAAATCCAAAGATGGTGAATTGACGGATGCACAAGTTGTAAATCAAGTGAATAATTTAAAAATCGTAGCTTTAAGATGCAATATTGAATTCGCTACGCTTATCCCACATCTTAGTAAATTTTAAAGAACATGTATTAACATGTCAGAGCATTTCACGGATGTCGTAGAACGCGAGGAAACGAACTTAGACGTTTTCATAATTATAGCGAGCGAGTGAAATGAGCGTGCAACATGTGTTCCCATCTATCTCGGATGTAGCGACGTTGGCAATAAGATTACCGGGTGTGATGCAAAAATGCGCAGATGAAACTACGCTTCCACTACTAATCATAGAAAAAGAAATGAGAGATGACAAGATTGCGAATATTGATAGTAAAAATGTTGCCATCGTCGAATAAAATATTTCCAAGCCTTAAAGGAATGTTCAAATTCAAATATTTTTTATATATTTCATGTGAACGAGTTCAATACCATTGTAGACATTGTATACCATTGTAGACATCATTATGTCAAAGATGAAAAGTGATTTTGGTCTTACCTTACACAGGTGTATAAACGATAAAAAACATAAAGAAACATTTTTGCAATTCGATGACACTTATAAATAAATATGCCATCAAATGTATTTCAATTGGAATTCGTTACAGTTTTAAAATCATTCTGGAAGTGTAAAATATTTTGACAATAAATTAATGATGTGTCATTCAAGAAACATGGACTATCCCGCCCATCTCCTTTACACCTACCCATTTCTTTAATGAATTATGAGTGGGACGTTTAGAATTTACTATTTTCGGATTATTTATGTTATTTAAAATCCAGCTAGTTTGGTGTATAGTCCTACTAAATTCTAATGAGCCGATTGATTCAATAAAGATTATGAGGCACTATTTGATCTAAAGATTAATGTAAATCCGCCTTAATGGTATTAATGGTCCACATTGATTATATTCCATGGAGCCGAGCAAAATTGAAGGCCATTTAACGTTTGATATCCAATAGAGGTATAGCACTATCAATCTTTGAACTTTTACCTAAAGCCTTTGAACCATTATTTATTGTTTTGAACTTTTATTTATTTGCTTCAACTTGAAATCCTAATTCTAAGAAGAATCATATGTCTAACATTGCGACGATAAATACATTGAAGATAATGATGATGGTGATGATTATGAAACTTTTATTCATCTTTAACTGATTACTGCATTGCCTTTTGTATCTAATATTAAAAAGAACTAAAATTATGATCAAAATTCGATCACAGTCACGCTGCTATTGCTGATGACTAAATTGAATGACTAAGTTTATTACTCACAACACACTCCAAACCGAAACAATAACGCACTGCCGTTCGGTTGTAGAAACCGATTCAGCGATAGTAGTTCAAGAGGTGCAAAATGAATAGTTTCTACCACCATTCTGTTAATTCTCTTTATCTGGATAGTCACTTTCAGTAAAAGCAGTAAGATTTATTTATATTCTTACTTGGTTAATCAGTTGAACATTGCAAAGATAAATGTTTTCATAACAAAATATTCACAAGCATCATTATATTTATCGTTCCAGAAAATTCCTTGTACAGATCGTACAAGTCTCAACTAAGTTATTAACTTGTATTAACTACTACGGTTGTTGGAGGAGATTACTAACATGTTGTAGGTGTAACAGGCAGGGAACGGAATACGATTTAAGCTGAACATGGAATTTCTAGTCCATAAGCTTGTTGTAATTTAGAATTAAATGTATTCGTCCCCAATGGTTAGATTACGGTTGAAATTGCTGGACCTAGCCGGGTGTTTGCGTTTTATTTTATCGATTTCCATTAATGTTGTTATGTTCCCAGTGGACTTCATATTTGCATAGTTTAATAAGATATCTAATAGATATCAAAATACGCTAATAGGGCTTTTTTTGGAATAGCGTTATGACATATGAATCCAAATTTCTTACGTTTGTCTACGTATGTATACATAATTATATCTATGTCCGCACGCGAGTGTGTTTGATCATATATTTGCTTCACGTGTTTATGTGTATGGCTGATCTATTTTACTATTTTTACTCAGTATTTCGTTTTGTCGTCAAAGAGGATAAGTTATGTTGTAACTTACAAGTACCATATTTTAAATAAATTATAGTACTTAATAGCATTTGCATTACTACAGCCTTTTTTGTTATAATTCAGACCGGTCGTTTTTGAATGAGCCTTCGTACTAGTGAAGAACGAATTCGTTAAATCTTGTGAAGTGGCGTCTATGTTTGAAACATACATAAGATCCTTAAATTTTTTATAGATATGTTTCACAGCTATACGATTCCATAACAGCAATGTTGCTATTTATAACCAAAATATACTTTCCTCTGATGCGATAAGTAAATATGCTTAGAATATCAGGCATTATCTATAATGACCATTAAAAGTTATATACGACCATTAAAAGTTGAAAAGTGTGAGAGACATGTCAAGCTATACAGAAGCCATTGAGAATTCGACATTATATTAAATTATCACTGGTGGTGATTAACGCCAGCGGTTTATAGCCTTGACTAATTGACAAATTACATGATGCCAGCATGTCCAATACTGTGTACGAAGTTCAATAAAATAATAAAGACGTAATTGCTCGGCTTCGTAATCGCTCCGCTGAAGCGTTCAGTTCATTAAGAATGTCCAAATGTAAGTTTAACAGTGATAGCGTAGTAGTTAAAAACTCAGCCAAACACTTGGAAGGTTCCGAGATCAAATCTAACCTCTCTCTTAACAAAACGATATCGGGTTTGACGATTATCACATCACTTGCTCTCAAGGGGAGGAAAAATAAATCGTTGATGAAAAGTATGCTTTTTTAAACAAGTATCCTGGAAAAGACCAGGAGAATGCTCTGGATAGAGTGTATGAATAATGTACTCAAACAGGTATATAAATGATTACCGTTGGAACCTTTGATTTTCGTTTAATATTTACCTTAAACATACATAAGTTCAAATACTCTACTCTATCTCCGTTAGCTTCGAAAGATCGATAGAGCTGAATTAATCTGGTTATTTTTAGTTAAAATAACTTAAAATATTAAATAGAATATTATTTATTTATGATATTTCAATTGTTGTGTAATTAAAAGAGTGAGCGGGAAAGACAATAATCTGGATATAATATTCGCATTTAAGAAGCGGATCTCGGCTTGTTATATTTTAGCTGGAAGCATGTGGTAGGCAGAGACACGACAAAGCATGATATGATCCCGTTTAATTTTCAATGATTCAACTACAATTATGATTCATTTTGGTAGCACTATCAAACATTACAAAAGAACATAAACATGTTAAAGGCAGTCTTAATGCGCCCAAATAAGATGTCTCAATGTAACATCTAAAAATATCTATGAAGTCTTTAAAACAATTCGCTCTCCGGGTCCCCACTTTTACGACTTCTGTTTTGATGTTCACTTAACTGCGAAACGGTTAGGTTTACGGGCACATATATAACGTTTTAAAACACCCGTCCGTCCCCATGGGAATTTAAAAAATATTATCCACTTTCGACAAAGCGAAACTCTGCCGTTACACGAAACCGAAATGCATATGGCCATCGTGCTTACATCATTTCGTAATATTTAATGTGACATTAATGCGAGTAGAACATTAGTGTATAGTAATGTCGATTTTACGAGTCTCCAAAAGATAACGACGTCTAAATCTCGCATTGGCGGCGCAAGAATCATCTTAATCGCCGAATCCGAAGGGAATTCTCATATTAAGTGTTGCATGAATCATTTCTGATATTGCCTTTTTGTTTGTTCTTTACTAGTCCACGCATGGCAACATTGAAATACATGAATCACTACATAAGTGTGTCGTAATATACCTAATATAGAAATGTAACTAATAAACAAATAAGATAGGAAAAAAAGATCTAATGAAACAACTGAACATCTTAATATTTAATTACGGTCAAAATTATTTAGCCAACTAAATATTTAGTAATAATTGAAGATAATAAACTGAGTAGTAACAAAGAGTAATACCTAATAAACACTAATTAAATATTTCTATCAAAAACCCAAAATGTAAATGTATCATACATTTCACTAATTAAATATTTCTATCAAAAACCCAAAATGTAAATGTATCATACATTTCATAGTTCAGCATTATTCAAAATATGAAACAATATGTACAACATTTTCCATCTTATCACAGTACGTCCAAACACAATCACAGTGGGTAAATAATTTCAACAAACGTCAGAACAGTTGATTGGCATATTAAATTGATATCGATTGTGGTACATGACGGTAGGTCAAATAAAGCCGACAAACTCGTTCCTAATCAAACGAAAGCGTTCGTAACAACAGAAGCATTCGTCCATAACACCTGTCTCATCGAGGATACACGAGTAGGAAAGATTTCCTATAAGTTACCTTTTTCCTTTGAAAAAGATTTTTTTCAGTGTAAATAAAGGAAATATATCAAAAGAAAGCTCGTACATCCTTGAGTTTTAAATAATATTCTCTAAGGAGTAGGAAGCGTATCATACCATACTTGGCCAACATAGCAGAGTTTGGTCTTATCCTTCTCATTCTAATAGAAGACGTTTATTCAATAGTTGAACTACAAAAGGGTCGATAATGACATTTATTTTAAACAGTTCAGCATTCTTATTAATTAGATTAACCATAAGAAATACAGAATATTCAGCCAACATTATCAAAGTCACAGTAAGTAGATTGTCTATAGAAAATGTTTATACTGCCGATGTAAGTGTCAAGGGATAGCTGATCGTTGCTTATACGACACGCGTTTTAGCACTACGCCCCCGTGAAAACGTACTTAATACTTTTGGGTCAAAATCGTAGTGGTTAAACGTTCAAAATATTATAAGTACATGTACGAGCCATTTGTAAAATCCATAAGAATATAAGCCAATGCTCTCGAAAACCAAAATTCTCGGCTTCCTTAACATTGAAACTCTAAAAAGATATCTTTTATATTTACGTACCTACTGCTTGAATACAGAAGCCGATTATGGTGATTGATGTACATATTTTAAGTATAAATTACGTAAATTCGTAAACTTTGTAGATTCTGAATGGTTATAGAATAGTACTGCTTAATTAATAACAAATCATTTCCATTATGTATATAAACAAGCGATGTCATAAATTTCATGGCTAAAGTATGGAAGAAAAGAAATCAAACATTTAAAAATTATGAACACGTCCATAAACAACTCGTAAAGATCGGCTAAGTAAAAAACAATTTTGAAGTAATAAATTAGACTAATTATTTACTTTAAAAAGCTTTAAGAAGGCGCTTAATACCTAAAAGGCAATCAGCTGTCTTGATTTAAATGACACCAGTGGCTACCTATATACGTACACGTTGGGTTGTTACTCGCAATTGTTTGTTGTTTATGGCACGAAGCTCACGAGCAAGGCCGAAATATTTACGGTGTGCTATTTGATGCACTCTTACAAAACAAGGACAAAACGCCTTTAAACGAAACACCAAAAACAGTAACGAAATTCGAGTCAAAAATGACAAGGGGTAAAGAAAACGCTGCCAAAGAATGTGACCTAACCGGTAATTAAAACAATAGTCACACTAATATAATTTACAGTGAAGTTTCATTTATTAGTGTAAGTAGACCAGTCGTTGACTTTTCATTATCATACACGATGAGGTTGGCTCGGTTGGAATTATAAATTTATTACTGCGGGTCTCTCACTCCGAGGCGCTTCCTCCACTGACAGAGCTACTACATAAAGAATATTCTACGTTGCCTCAACTGTCCCGAATGAATCAACTTCAGGTGCTGGTTCATGTCCGTCTAAATAATGACGACCCATAGCGACACTTCTGGTAAATATCAACCTAACGTCATTACAGTAATAAATTAGTTAAGATTTAATTCGATTCCATGAAGAAAATGTTTGAAAATAGAAGAAGCATGTCAGGTCTGTAAGGATAGAGATAAACGCTCGGTGCTATTTGTCTATCCTTTGGGGACCTGGAACAACAAAAATAATAATAATTCGATTCAAAATGTATTCGACTATCGAAATAAAACTTAAAGACAGTCAGACAGACAATGTCTACAAAGAGACAATAGGATTCCAATCCATGACGCGGATCTGAAATTTATGAAGCCGAATATTTAGGTCGACTGAACAACTGAATCAGATAAGTAGGATTGTAAATTAGCCATTCAGTTGTAGTCGGCGAGTGAGACAAAGGTGGCTAAGGAGTGCGACGAAGCGACTAGGCAAACACCCATGTGCACCGCGCCGCCGCCGGCCAACTGGGTCGCATCGCGTTTATCATGCAATACAATTACTCATTGAAAACGTACAAATATTTATACGCGTTACATACTTGGGCTTATTAAATATTAATAGGTACACAACAGAATTTATTCGTTTTCTTTAATTTATATATTTGTATAACAAACTATAGCATGTAGTGGTTACAGAAATATCTTTGGAAACGATATCATGGTTCTGAATAATTTTGCTAATACAGAGCCCAAGTTTTAACAATTCACTAACATCTTTTACACTTGTAAATATTTTAATTGCTTATGATTTGTATCACCATTCTTAGAATGCAGACAGGTTTAATAATAATATTTTAATTTAGTGAACATATCGAAGAAGACGACTATAAAATTGTAAATGTTTGCGTCTATAGGAGTGTAAATTAAAAATCGTGAGACACCAATTGGTAGTTCGCACGGTGGGTATACACTCGTATGACGTGAACATTGCTTCGCGAAAATCAAACAGTGCTCGCTACATGGGTGGCGCCAACACGCTTTACTAAACATAAACACACAATATAATTTAAAACAAGGGACATTACGCTCGTAAAACAATACTGAGTAATGTTGTATAGCCGCAGCTAAGACATTTGACGACGATAATGCTGATTTCCGGGTATTAAATGTAAACCAACAAGCTCAATGTCAAATTTTACGACCAGTAAATGAAGCAACGCATGTATATTTATTTTGGTCTCCTCCCAGGAATTCCAAACGAAGTTGCGACGTACGAAATTTTTGATACGTCATTACAGAAAGCATTTTAACTGAAACCATCTAAGTGCGGATGATATATTTTTATAGGGTCGAATATTTTGGAAATGGAATAACTTAATACTTTGTAAAGCTTACTCGTACATATAATTCTCCCCAGCGTCAATAAACAATATTCGCCTATATCAAATAAGTTATCTAAAATATAATTTTATCTTTATCGGATAAAACCAGTAAAACCATTATATTAAGTAAGCACCCGTTAAAATACTTTTATCCGTTATCTTGGATTATATTGTGTTGCAAAGGTGTTAAAAGATATGTCAATTCAATCGATCTAGACAATTCCAAAGAGGAAACAGTGACAGAAACGTGGATATACAAATTTCTTACATTTGAAGTTTGATTAAGCTTTAAGGTTTTCATCTGTATCCTTATTACTCTGGGGTATTTTGCACTATCGGGACATCGTCTTACACAGAAGTTCCTTTATAAAACATGTATATTTCTGTGCAACGTTGGCACAGAAATATATAATTTATACCAATAATTACTTTTAAACTATTCTAGCAATGGATATTAACATTAACATAAAAACTCATAATTATATTTCCGACTTAAGGATATTCAGTTTGTAAATAAAAACGAGTTCAAACATCAAGCATTTCTTTGTTGAGAGGTTACATGTAATAGGTATGACATCAAAAAATGCATTTCATAGAAAGAAAACACAAATAGCTAGGTTAATAGACTAAAACAGACAGAAGCGACCCAAATAGTCACAGCGGAGACAAGACAAGTGTCAGCGCGTTGACAAAATATTTCCTAATCAACAGCGGGTGAAAACAATCGTCTGGAATTGAGCGTCTAGACATCATTGCAATTCACTGTGATTTACACCTAACCAATGATTGTTTCGTCTATTTGACTCTACATCAAAGCGATATGAAACGGGGTTAATAAGTGCTTAAAAATAATATTACCGAACAAAATTGTTTACGGTCAGTTTTTTTTTTGTGTTTTCACTAACAATATGCGTTTAACGATAGCCATTATATCTGTAAAGGTGGCCGTGAGCCCGAAATATAACGATTTTGAAACAGTTTGTGAATAAATGCACTCAAATGATTACATTTTGGATTTAGTTACTTTTCTTGACGTATCGATATTTTTTTATTATCTTCATGCCTGTATTTCTCGAAGAGATAGGCAGAGGAGTGTAGTACCCTCCCACAGTACATCTGGTTAATTATACGTGCTACCATCGAGTAGCGGTTGTGCCTTTTGCCATATACCGGGCACAAATCCGAACTCCGGACTACTACTAAAAATTCTAAGTTAGAAAATTCCGATAGGACCCATTCCCGGAATCGAACCTATGATCTATCACGCAGCAGTCGTGTTTGCAACGGCTGGACCAATGAGGCAGATTCCGCAAGAATACGCAATATATGAAATAGAATATGAATTGTGTCTATGGCGATAATCAACATAAAGAAAATAATAAGTTTTCATATTTTAAGAAAAATACTGGAAAACATTGAGAATTTATACTTACTGTTATAATGATAAAGAAGAATGTCACAGCAATATTCGCCATTTTCATAATTTGCGTTTCGATTCACCACTAATCACTTCTTTCGCAAGACAAATATTAATTTGTCAGTGAAGAATTGTTCGTTGTTCAAGATTATTATCATTTATGGTAGATTCAATCACGAACTTGATTTGGAAGAAAATGAAGACTGAATTAGTAACAAAATTTAGCATTGCGGTTATTTCATGACTTTGCAATTAAATAACATATTTACATATGTAGCTTATTTATAATCTGATTAATGGAATTTATATCGATAATAATGAAAATTTATTTGTTATAAATATACGTGAACTACGTATCTAGTTAGCAACACTGTACAATTATTCGATATATTAATATATTTCGTTCTACATATAATATACCGTTTATTAATCGTTTATAAATATATCGTTCTTTATAAAATTCACAATTGCAATGTGATTAATTATTATTACATATTTAAGGACTCACTAAATATCTGTAGGATTTAAAGAAAATATAACCAATAAGCACACCTCACGCGTAAATGTTAGTCGCGGTACTATAACAGCATAAAAACAGAAATAATCATATTAATGTACGAGTATATCAAGAAAGTTTACGATTTCTTAACAGCAATGATAGCCTTAATATACATAGTTTACGATTTCATTGGAAGCAGTCACGTGAGTTTTCTTAGTTTAATATAGTTACTGCGAAGATGTGTACATACATATACCAAAAAAACAGTACACATTGAATTGCAAATATATAGTTTTACGAGTATTGAATTATATCAAATTTTAATTTTATTAATAGCGTTTGAATTTTTTTCCCAGGCTTTAATTTTCTAGCACGTATTTCACCAAACTTCCTGAACAACTTTTGTTTATGTAATTTACCAAAATTAAATTTTTCCATGCCCAAATTGTACCAGACTTCAAACTTAACATCATTTTCTCAATAAATTTTCATACACAATTGATGACGTAAAGTTGAAGAGCTACGAGCGTTTGAAGTGTAATTATTTGACGTACGAGTAGCAAATTCAAATAACGTAATTGTTACAGTATAGCAAATATTTCGTACCAGATAACTTTAATCATTTCATGCAGATTATTGTTTCATAAACATTAGCCAAATGGCTGCACTATCGTTCAATGTGCGAAAACCGATACTAGCTATATTATACTAACGGCGTTAGCTGATAAGGGGGTACGTACACATTTAAAATTATATTATGTAGTAGCATAATTACATCAGTAGTGTATTAGAGTGTTTCGTTTGAATCAGATTCAATTTAACGGCTGACATTAACATGAAAGTGTGTATTACTTGACCACGCTAACATAGTTAAAGTAGTCTAACAGGTGTGGGCAGAGACTAAGGATTTCCTCTCGCTACAGTTCCGGCAAACTTCTTTCCCTCTTTATACGTTCATTTGTCATCATACGTCCTCGTTTATTGCTGGAACTTTTAATCTGACCTTAAAAAAATACCATACAACGTACACAACGAAAAACCATCACGTTTAAATATCACTCAAAATTTAACCACTTAGTGCAAAAAATAAATCATTAAACTAAATATCTTACGTCAATAAAAACCACATTCTTTCATCATTTCTTAGGCGCGCAGATATTTCGTGTACAGATAGGCTATGTGTTAATAAAACATTGTGCTAGAGTAAATAAGTCGAGGTGAGATAACGGTTACAATTGAGATACGGCTACAAACATGCTACGCATATTTTTCACGATTCGTAACAATGTATTTTCTGAATTGAATCTGTTTTAAACCTACTACGTACACCCGCGAATACCGGCCACCATTCATGTTGAGCTCGTCAATCATAAAAAAATATTTTATCGTTCGAAAATCGAATGTATTTTTGAACGGTTATTTTTAAACTGGTAAATAAATTTACAACGCCGAACGTCTTCGTGTCAGTGTGCAAGCCTTCCAAGGGCGAATGATAGTTTAAGCAAACAGTTTTTATAACATTTATAAATAACTATTATAACGTCTACAAATAGATAGACATGTATTGATATCATTTTTATTACAGATTACTGTTGTACAATGCGTCATATATTGCAATTTTAGTTTCGAACATCCGTTATGGCTCTTGGAAAATCACAAAGCATATGATATTTTGCAAAAATAGATTATATCTATATAATTCGTTTAGGATTTATTCATATTATATTATTGAAGGAACTACGCTATAACAGCTTAATGAAAGATATGGATAAAGATATGATGACATTATGCCATACTCTTGACCGCTCTATTTGCGTCTTGTACATTTTAATTAGTGTGATATATTGATTAGATCGTATTTCGATACAAAAATGCGGAACTTCATATTTAGCCGATTTTAATATGCATCAGTCAAAGTAACAGCTTACGTGCGATGTTTTTTTATCACCATATGTAAAATATTGAAAATTGTCTCTAGGTTTAACCCGTATGCCTGGCATGACAATATAGCAATAATATCATAATAATATAAAACATGGCAGTAACTTACTTAAGCAGTAAGCAGAGGAAT
>DWME01004643.1:0-16027 GCA_018244795.1 Parelbella ahira ahira | reverse complement strand
AATTGTATGCAATTGAAATTAGTATAAATTAATAACTTTGATAAATGAATTAAAATAGTATATACATACATATATAATCACACACACTATCTAATCTAGAGACTGAGGGAATAGATAGAATAGAAACCCCGTACAATTTTTCTACATTTTCTGAATTATTTTTCATAAGATCAGCTTGTTGCGTTGCAGCTCATATATAAATTAAAACCTATTTAGCCAGTGTGTTAGCCTACTACAACCATTACTATAACAAATAGGTAAACTAACATTCTATTCACACTTTTTCTCGGATATATATGTACATACCTATATGTTATACCAAAACGTACATATGTACATCTTACGTAATAATATATCGTGACCTTTGGGCTTTCATTTAAATTTGTTTTAACAGGGTGAATTCCTGCAAAAGGGCTACAAAGGAGGTGCCGAGCAGCTGGAGAAGTTCAATAACTTGGGAGCCCACGCAGTGCACGGGCACCAGGAGGCCAGCGGGGGCTTCGAACAGAATAAGGGCATCCTGCCCATCCACTGAACATTGAAATTCGTCTGACGACCGAATTTTTAAAGGGACAAATATACTTTTGTGGCGTTATACATTGTTTGATTTTTTATGTAATATGCGGATACGATTTTTCATTTTGCGGTTAGTCATTTTACCAGGTGAAGATTAAGTTTCCCTCTGAGCTACGAAACTATTTTTTTTATTTCTTTTGTAAGACAAAATGGTCTCAACATTTCATTCGGCAATAACATGAACATCGGTATTTAAAGGTTCATTTAAAATAGTAGTATAATGTTGGATGTATTAAGTAAAACACAATAAGAACATAACATTTAGATATTCTTTATTGAACACAACAAAATTGTAACTAATACACGTGCAAAATTAAACTCTTCAATTCATAAAACATTTTTGCTACCAATCGAACATAAAATCATGGAGTTAATTTAAGAAATCAACGTAATTAAAATTTCTAGTACATTTATTGAGAGAACATTTTCTCGTAACCGTTGAAGTACAGAATGTTTGGAGATTTGTTCCATGAAGTGCTAGATGAATAACCTTGGTCCTTGTTTTTATTAAACCTGTGAAAATAAATTTTAAACCGACACGTCATATTATACATAAAATACAAAATTGTTGACAGAGATATGACCAAACAAAATGGAAAAAATACTTTTTTTTATTAAATTTTTATTTAGAATAGTATGATGTAACACAATTTTTTCCGCTGACAATTTAAAATGTATACTAGACTGGCAAAACGCGAATACTTATGATATTCAAAGTTTAATATAATTTTTGTAAGTGAAAACTTCCATCTAGGGTTTACTGAGAATACGTAACTGGTCCATATCATTTGACATTTATCCATAAATTTTCTATTTGTCTGTTGTCTAATTGAAATTGTACACATTAATATTGCAATTTAGTCATCATAGTTAGCTAAGTATGCGTGTACTGATGTAAGATCTAACGCACATCTAACCTAATTAACATTATGTAGTCTGACCTTCTATTGTCAGCTAGCAGTTTTATTTCCTATTGCGCTAGGAAAAATAACTGCACGCCAAAGAAAAATCTATATCTATAGTGAACTACTTTTTAGTTCATCTGTCTCAGTGTAATGAAAAGTAATCTGACAGTTGTTTGATGTGCACATTGTTAAATGACATTCAAAAACGATAAATTTGAAAAGGATCTGCATATTTACCCAATACCTGATATTTTACCACAAACATTTCGCAAACCTGACGTAATTTATTTGGGATAATTACACGTTGTCTACATTACATTGTACAATAAAAACGAAAAGGTTTTTTTTTTATAATTATGTCAAAGCAAAGCTTTACGAACTCAAGAACAATTTAATATCGAACTTTGTTGAAAAATGTCGTATGAGGAAAACCGATAGAATAATACTCGTAAGTACTGGCCGCCGGCTGACAATAAAAAGCTGGAATGTTGATTTTAAAAATGGAATTCGCATCGCCGTCTAGTTCTATACCATTCGGTCAGAATATCATTGGGGATACCATTACAGATTCTTTAAAAAGTTGCTGTACCCGACCGACTCCGGTGTTGGCGGGGAGAAAACCGTCGTCGAAATCTTGTTCGATGTGTTTGAATTCGATCTCTGAAATTTTAGAAATATTCAAGCATGCTATCTTGTCTATTTTATTGTCCAATTCTTTTCGTTTTGATTTTAGAAATTGACTCTGGAGTAATCGAAATCAATACACATTATCTACAGTTTCTGTCTTGATTTAGAGTTATGATTCGATTCTTATTTTCGGCTCACTACTGTCCCTGTTCATTCTCTGGTTTTCTACATTGATTGTAAGCCTAATATGGATGATATTTCTAGAGGGCATAACTAATCAAAACACTAAAGTTGAAATTCAATTTTCTGCTTCTAGAGCAAACCAAGATCAAGAAAATTCAGAAACTATTATTTAATACATTTTTAAACAGCATTAACATCAAATTGAAGTACAATCTCACGTAATGATAATTGAAATGTAACCTAGGGTGTAACGGAATTGCCTGGAAAGTACTGATTCACTCGTGTCCGTTCATAATGTTAAATATAATTAAAAATACTCAATTAATATCTAAAGTTATGACTTTAGGTTATGACCTACCTGACTTAAGATTGTCGCGTTAGCAGACCGTTGTTTGCTTATCCGGGACGGGGTCACCAGAGACGACTGATACGGTTGCTGTGATGATAACAGAAGTCATCACTATTGTTGCTATAACTACTTATGTTAATGAAATTTACTACTTATTAATATAGGGAATACCCTTTACCAGTATACATAAGTATTTATAGAGGAGAAGATAGTGATTGCACTAGCGGCAAACATATTTAAGAACATCAAATAATTAATTGTAATGAACACGCTTATCAATAACTCAACATTATGTTTCTTTGTGTTATGGTTGCTAATATCACTTATTAATAATATAAGTCCCAAACCAGCTAATAAAGTGTTGAAATTAAAGAAAATATTATAAACAGTAATGATATAACATCTAAATAGGAAATCATAGGTACAGACAGTATTTTAAACCTAGACAATCTATTATAATATCTTAATGCTACTGTAATACGGCTAGACCGAGATCCCATCTCTTACAGCTAAGTAAACGTGAAATAGTAAAAAGTCAGTTACATCTGAGAGTCCATAAAAGTAAGCGCAATTGTTGAAACGCTCCCCAACTCACATTATACGGTGTGCTCTTCGCCGGTCGTTTGTACGTGGGGGTGGTCTGAATGAAGCTGGGGGATAAATGACTCCCCGGCGAGATGGGGACGCTGAATGGAGATACTTGTTCTGTAGATAAAATTGGACGCGATGAGAATTTTTAATCAGGCGAATGTAAGCTTTCATTGACGCCGACGGTAATAATGACTTTTTAGATGATGGATTCCTGGAAATTGACATTCATTTCGCGAATACTATGAAAAGGATATTGAGTGTTCCAGAAGTATCGAAAAGTTACGCAAGCCAATTCTTACAAAGTAGCGAGATACTTACGACTTTATGAAGGGTAAAGGCCAATCTTATAGATCGTGATTAAGGTTCTATTTGATCAATTGGAAGCTGAATTGGTGAAGTAATTTTGTTACGTACGTCAGTTCAATCAAACTATTACGTTACGTAACTGGTGCGTTAAATCAAATACTTAGATAGATTTATAGATTTAAAACAGCACAACAGATCAAAGAAATAAGAAAACGGGTGTTATGTTACCACGTAATAATCATTTGCTATTAATATTGTAAAAATTTTGTCCATGGCACTAGTAACTGAATGAAACGAAACTATGGTCTGAATTGGATCAAATAAATTATCTCTTCATTCATAACTCTTATATATTATTAGCGTCTTAGTTACTGTAGCTTCATCTATTTTCTCTTCATTATGTTAGAAAAAATCCTAATATTCTATGCCTATAATATCATTATCGACTATTCCAACAAAACATTCTAATACTTACTGCACTGGTTCATCTGTGACTTGAGATGCTTTACAATCTTCTGATATTCTTTCAGCTGCTTGTGTTGTTTCTGGCATAGTTCCGTCATCCGTTTCAATTCTGTTCTGGCCGTGTAGAACTTCTTCACCTGGAAGAAGAGATAGAGTGACGGATTATTGAGAAATGGGCATAATAAGAGATAAGAATAATTTGCCTATTTAGCTTTAAAATAGATCGTACTTCTGTCTCTACAAAACAAACAAATGATGCTGTATATTTAAATGACAAAAAAAAATAGCGCTAATAATAATTTTACGTATTTATTAATAAAAATTATCTTAAGACAACTCACACAATAGTATCTTATACCAAACTAAGCAGATCCTGTGTTACGATTACCAGGAAGTAAATATTTCTCATACAAGTTTACTCTCAAAGATAGAACAAATACTCGACTCTATCAGACGAAAATTTGTCCTGAGTGTCAACCGAACTCGCAGATGAATTAAATAAAAAAATCAATATTTTATATTTCTAATATCGATTTAGAACGACTGCCTCGTTGGTCGAGTGGTGGGAATCGCGACTGCCGATCGGGAGGTCTTAGGTTCAAATCCCGGGTCGGGTACTAATAGATTTTTCTAATTTATGATTTCTAGTAGTGACTCGGAGTTGAGTCTTTTGCATTTTGCAAGCATTTGTAACAGATGTGTTATGAAATTGATAAAACAAAATATCTGCATACATATATTCAAAAGTTGATAAAATATACTTTATTTGTGTGAAATAAGAATGATATTGGCATAACAACGACCCACAGTACGAGATACGACCAGTTGCTTAAGAACCTACTTACGGTAACCTTTGCAATGTTATTAAGAATTTACGAAATGCATGCACAGCTGCAAATACGAAATGCATCAAGTATTGGTAGGCATATCTTTGTAAATAAATGTATTATGAAACTGCTTGTGATGGACCGTTTGGTACATAATGTGCCGTCAAAATGAATACATATATGTAAATATGAAAAGAAATTTCGATGTTGTAAGTATCATAAAAGTCTAGAATTATGACGTCTTAGTTTCTTTTTTTTAAATCTGGATTGTTACTTTTATGTTTATGTTCTTATAAGCGCTTACCTACCACACTGAAAATAATTCACAAATAAAAATTTTGACTTAGATGCCTAAAATGCCATTTACTGCAAAATCCTCAGGGATGGCACGGTCCATGCACATGGACAGGATGATATTTGCATGTGAGTTTAAATTATGTATCTGAGTTCTTTTGGAGAACAGTCAGTCAGTGATTAATAAAAAGTAGCCCGTCAAATCTGCTCAATAGATATAATATCCCCTCGGGGTTTTTTGTTTACCCTATCTGAGCTTGGCGATATAATAATAATCCACTTTCTCCGGTATCCACTTTCTCCTCTAGAATTTTATGAGGATGGACCTAATTAATCTGACAAAGGTCAATCCAAGGTAGGATATTCAATTAAATGTCTGCAGTACTGTGACCCTCTTAAGAGGCCTGACAACAGAAATGGCGCGAAAATGAAATTAACTGCTGTATGTTCTTGTACACTTGACGTTACTGTAAGCCATTAAAGCGGTTTTTTACTTAATATGTTATATGTTGTGCCCAGTGGAGCCTCACCACCAACCAGCCAGCCTCACCACCTATTCCATAATGGGATGTGAACGTAGCGGTAAAACGTGGGCGTGTACTACACTCCCTTGTCTCCCTCTCCGGGGATTACAGGCGTAATGTTACGTGCCGTTACAACAAAACTCGGTCCACACACTTGCATTATGACGTCAAACAGCAATGATATTTGATAAATTAACATCACTTCTTACAGCATGTAGCAAAACTGTAGCAACTCTTGTACCATATTTCGCAATAAAATTTTTCATTTATCATTATCATTTAACGTTCAATATATTTTATAATAAACTGATTCGATTTGGAAGCAGTTTTGATTTTTCTTTTGATTTAAAATATAATATTAAGGTACAATGATTACATGTTAGCACTAATCAAATGTTATGTTAGATTAAATATAAAAAAAGCTTGGGTAACTTTAAATATGTATATCCTGATGTCATTTTACTTCAGAAATGAGTTTGTGTTATTTAAATCGTTTGCATGGTGATTTATTAAAAACCTGAATGAATTGCGTACGTGTTGTTTCATATTAAATTGAAGATAATTGAATTGAAACGGAATTAGGCTGTTTAAATCTCTGCAGTAATAAATTTTAACCTTCACAATGATAAATTTAAATGACAAAGAGCGAATGATCTATTATATTTACCGACTGCAATAAATAAGACAACAAGCGCCGCCTGTGCTGCCTCTGGAACTGTAAAACTTCGCAAGACTTTTTAATTAATTCCTCCGGATCCGTGAAATAATCTTGAATATCTGGGTTCATCTACAATTTATCAAGAAATTCGTTAAGAAATATGACATAAAAATTATTAATTATGCAAAGTAACAAAAAGTGAACAGTTCTATACTTACGTCGGGAACTAGTTTCATAATTGAACAAGATGCGCGGCAGACGGCACACGTAGTTCTTTTCTCTTCTAAACAAAAATATGAATTATCATATGCGATATTTTAGGTGTAATTTAAAGTTTTGTTAATAAGATACAAACCGCTGGTCAAACAATTGTTGCAAAACATATGACCGCATGATGTCAAGTGAAGAGTTATTCCCGGTTCTAACTGAATAAAGCAATTATTACAATGTATCCAGTCCATATTTTCATAACTCTATTACCTAACCTGCAAATAAACTCAAAAATATAACCTATGTCGTTTTTCAAAAGCGTAGTATTATTTATTACGTCATATTTTTTTTATCTTTTCAAAACCAATGCAAAGTAAGTATACGTCACAGACAGCAAATATTTTTACAGAATGGGTTATTCTGTTAACATACAAGATAATTATATTTATATTAATAATTAAGTATTGAATTATGAAATATTTCGTTATTTTCATGGTATTAAGATTTTTATTTTTACTTGTTTAATTATTTTTACATTACCTGACAGTTAGTACACTAGTATTATTCGAGAAATACATATTATGTAATGTTTTCCTAAAAAATAAAATTAGTAATATTCTAAATTTAAAAATCGCCTGCAGATACCAATGTTTGCTCAGCAATCTTAACCGCAGAGACGTATCTATTAAAGAATAATGACAACAAAGATAGCTCATGAATATATATACGAAGTCATTTTAACGTCGTCCAGTAGTGTTTACACGTTCGCTTGGTCGCCCGTGTGACCATGACTTTGATATATCTCTTGATTCTAGTGGCCCTGACCAGTGTAAATGTGAGCTGTAAATCCGCATGTATGTTAAATACTGCTTTAGTTCTTTATTTGAAAATTTAGTGTAGAAGTGCATGTATAAAATAAACGTTTATATCGTTTTTATTTTTATAAATAACAGACATTAGTGAATCTAACATTTTTACAGAACGTAGATGGAATAATATACTCGTTTGTGTATTATAACACGAAAACATTTCGCGCGTTTTTTGTCCATTGTCTTTTAAAAAAAATAAAGTCACAGTTCAATTTGTTTCATTTGTAATTAGAAAACTGTTTTTATTTTATCTTTTGTTATTAATACATTACTGACTTATTACATTGCATTTATTACGGCTAGTTATTATATTTTTAATTAAATAGGTAGTTTTAATTAAATAAATAGAAAGTTTTCAGAAAACAAAATATTTTTTTTATCAACACGCGAAATATATCTTTTATAAATTAAGACTTTATGTCTAATAAATTAAATAAATTACAATAAGATTAATGAAAAATTACAATCATTGTTTACCCTGTTCCAAACAGTCAACATAATGTGATCTTTAAACCTTAGATTATATTTTAATGAGATATTTGTATACATTACGTGTGCGGTACAATAAATGCCATAATAAAAAATGTATTAAGTTATATATATACTTCAACCCATTTTAGACAAAATATGCGTGCCAGCCGACTATCAGAAGGCATGCGAGGAAATGTTGGAGGTCCCGACCAAAAGCAAAGCCATCTTGGAATGTGTATCAGCCAGAGATCGGTAGGTATTAGATACGTTTTTTACACCATTAATATACTAGTCGTCTTATAAATTATGCACAATCTTTTTAAAGTAACACCTGTTTGCTAGGTTATAAAAAACTAACTATTAGAAAAACAGGTTTGCAGATATAATATAAAAAGAACTGAGTAACAACTTATTTAACGTATTAGAAAAAAATATTCTTTTTAATAATAGTTCGAAATTCATCATATTTTGACGCCTACGTGACTACTGTACTGCGCTGCTGCAAGCATTGTGACGTTGGCTTGGGTCACTCACTACATAAATGACCGATTGTGAAAACACTTTAATATAAGCGAATAGGGTGTAACTACCGCTAGGTAAGGTTGGAATAAATTGCAAACCATATGTGAACATAACCAGCGCTGGTTACTGTCACTCACTGAATGAGTGACCAATAGTCAAAAAGTGTCATTCTGAGCGACATTTTCTGTCATTCATCAGATCAGAGACCCAAAATGACAGGTGTTCACTACCGTGCTATACAAATCATACTAAACAGTTCAACTTAGTATTGTCAGGGAACCATAGGCAAATCTTAGATGTTTACAGACCTTTGTCTATTGTTTATATGAAGTTTCTTTAGGTCAGCGTTGTAAAGTAAACTAGGCTAGAGCAGTCTAGTTACAGAAAACACTCTCATCAACAATGGGATGTTAATGGCGCCACTACAATGGACCTTAATGTACGTACTTAGAACGGTATATCAACATCTTGATGTATGAAGTAACTTGACGAGCGCCATTAGGGCGATACCATTAGAGCGCTGTCTCGACGTTCATTAAACATCCTGAAACCCGAACCATGCACTTCACAACTTCTAGAAGATCGGTTGTGCTTTCCTTCGTATGTTATCTGTTGGTTGTTATCTGTTGTGTTTAAATTAACATATCGACTTCATTTGTCTTTCTTTGCTTTGACATTGTTATCAGCAAGAGAAGTCAATAAACAATTTCGATTACATTAAAATATAAATAGAAGTTTATGCATATGTATAAAATCTACATATTATATACATATTTAGAGGGTTTCGAGCTGTTCATATCGATCGTTTTTTGAACGTACTCGTATATTTTCCGAGTCGTTCTACGAATGCCGCAAAGCAGCAACGTTTATATTTTAAAAGACGTTCAATTCTGTAAGTCATTATAAAAACAGTCTAGGCTTACTGAGCCGCTAATGTTTGAATATATATAACTAATTAGTTCTTCAACAATAACTGGTAAGACTACACTCAACTTATTCACAAAAACCTATTAGATATAATATATGTATGTATGTAGGTCTTTAAAACTAGCATGAGCCATAATCGTACAAAAATGAAAATACATACCTCTTAAAATTATTTCTTAGCCTCTGAAAGCGTTAGACGTCTTGTATTTATTCTATGAAAACTGAATGAACAAAATATAGAACGGAGAATGGCCCGGAGCAAGTTGGCAATGACTGAATAAAGGTCGGACATTGCATGTACAAACCATAGAAACACAGAAATACAAGAATAGTTACATTTTTTGTTCTAGGTTTATTCTTCCATTGCTTTTATTCTACTGCAAATTCTCACCTTAACAAAAGGTAGACTAGTAGAGAATGCCAATAGATAAATAAATAAACGTGTAAAAATTACTTTTTTTCAATATTGTCCACTTTATCTCCAAGAAATATTCTTTCATTACGAACAAGATGATGTTCAGAGGTGAGGAGTATTAAATACTAAAATTACAAGTTATATCTACAGAAACGACTCCATTACAACTATCCTTACTTAACAATTGCAAATAACTAAATATTTTCCGAGCTGCAAGATGTGTGAAAAATTGCCCAAACTACATAGAATCTCTAACATAAACATATAACTCCAGTGTTGTTAGAAATTGAAATGTCAGTAGACTCGAATAACCTTCTCACGTCAAACATTCTGCATACTGGTTTGTTGCTGATGTCGCCTTTAGAAATACAAATTTTACTTACACTGAGGCATTAAAATATCAAATTAAAATATTTTGCAACCTGTCGCCATGTCTATTTAAATATTCGCAACTAAGGGTCTTAGAATTAAGAAGACTGTCTATTCTGTTTGTTATTCATTCTCTGCCGTATAGAATACAGTGGACCCACTTTCGGGGAGGTCTATTTCCAGTCCTATAGAATATAAAAAGCTATTCAGCTGTGCCTAGATTAAAAACGGTGACGGTAATAGTTTCCTAGATTATTTATGTAAGTTTACATTCCTTTATGAAGAATTTTATGCAGTTTTTCAAAGTGCACTCTCTTTTAAAATTTTGAAGTAACAATATAAAGATGGGCAGTTTTTGTGGTAAAATCAGATTAACAAAGAGTACAATAGCAATGCTTTCAGTTTGATAATTTCTAAAGGGGAATGGTTCTGAAAACCTATATTCATATCCACGAATTTATTACGGTCATTGTTGGAGATAAAAGTTGTCACTTTTTATTAAAATAATTGTTATGGTTTTGCCGTATAATTGCGAAATTAAAAATCAATTAAAAAGAGGTTGACTATTTGAGATAAAGCAAGAAGAGTTGCTGCAAACCCCTTTAGTACTCGTATAACAATTTTTATTACAAGACTTGCTCTGACGTTCAAAGACATTAGTATTAAAAAACAATGAATAAAAATGTTTAATACGGTAAACTCTGGTGAATAATCGTACATACGAAAACATTCTCGTACATTCAAGATGAATCGCAGTCACTGTACTACGAACACGTATTTTCAAAATTTGTTATATTATAGCGTATGGACATTGATTAACTTTGAAAAGATGTGAATTAAAAAAAACATTTTTTAATCCAATCAATGTTTATTCAGATTAGTTTTAACTTTTTAACAAGAATAATGCGATACTACAGTCGTCAGAGGCGTATAGCAAACAAAGAGACTGGCAGCATACAAAGCAATAGACTTAATAGATTTAAAAATAAAACATTTTTTTTTAAAGTAAACCATCCAGTAATATTTACCAATCCGAGCACGTACATGTGTACAACAGGCGACGAATACAGATCGCAGAAAAAGAATATTTTATGGTCCATTATTACGATTCCATTCGCGTTGTGTTGGCTCCATGGTATATTTTCATTTCAAATTGAAACTCACGGAAAATGTTTTACAAAACGTGCCGACGTTTCTTATAGCAAAGCATTTATTACTATAGTAGAGATATAGTATGAATACACACCTGTTGGAATCTATCGAGAATATATTACGTGATACAATATATCCAGTATATATAAAGGATTATATCAATCAGTAGACGGAAACCGGCTGATGATGATGATAATAATATATCGGCAGTTCATGTTTCCTCATAAATGAATATTTATTCGTTACACTGTTATTAGGATGGAATGCCTCAACCATGTGCAGCAACGCCAGGCAGATTTGGTACCAGTGGATCCCGAAGACATGTACGTTGCCTCTAGGATTCCCAATCAAGACTTTGTTGTCTTCCAGGAGTACAGGACCGATGATGAACCTGACGGTAAGTTAGTTTGCGATATTCTAAACTCTTTAAATGATTAGACTAATTTGTTTTAAAATAAACCCTGTACTAACTATAATCTATTCGAGCTAAATCCTTTACAATTCTGTACCAATCATTATCTTAGGCGAATATTCCATTCCAAATTTCAAAGAAAGGTCAAAGAAGTATTACTCTTCTATGAAATGAAAAAACTGCAGTCTTGTAACTAATTTACAATACAATTTCGATGTTCATCGATGAAGAACTTGATAATTGAATAAACGGCGAAAAACTTCTTAAAGTGAGCCAAAGTCATACATATTAGGTATAATTACACAATCGAATTGAATCCATGTTTCAATTTTATAACGGCATAAAGCAAGCGTTTTAAACACATCAAATCGTACCATATCTCTGAAGGTATTACAAAATGGAAAAGTAAAATTACCTTCAAACAACAATATCACCCGCCTCAACAATAGATTAGGCGGTCCAAAGAGAAGGTATAATGATCTGTTTGAGTTTAACATTCGTGGATCGTAACAAGCTAACTTTTCTAATTATCAACAACCCAAAATACACCACATTATGTGGTTATTTTGGGACAGAAAAAGGATCACATGCAAACGTTACGGACAAACTGAAAAAAGAAATAATTTCGGTAGTCAGCCAAAATGAGCCTAAAGCTGATTTTTTGAGAATTGTACTTTAGACGGATAATACTTATTATGTGAAGCTGATTTATTACTTTATTATAAATGAAACTTATAATTTAACAAATAATGTCAAATATAATATGTATCCTTGAAAAATTATTTAAAATACTGATTATCCAATTATCTCAATTGATATGTAAAATTCCTATAATGAGAAAATACTGATATCGAAAAATATTTTCAAGTCTAATCTGCAAATTGTATTGCATGTTTTCGTACATATCTCTTCTAGTATCTTAAAATATACTTTTCACTGACAACAACATTAATTTAGCTAATTAAACACCCGACATTGTTTATCATCGGTTCACTTTTTGTGTTCGAAAACATTAGAAGGCCATTAAAGAATTCCCCGAGCATAAAAAAATATTTGTAAGTGTCGAAATTCACAGTGCAAAAATTTTCACTGCACTCTTCCATTTTGTAGGACATTTTTCTTCCGGTAGCTTGTAAAGGAATTTGGAGTAACATTTAAATTAGCATTGTTCGTGAATAACCGTTTACAAAACATAATTACAACTGGCCAGTATTTAACTAAAAAAATTGAACCTATTGAATCTTCTGATATTAAAAATTTATATTTTGTAACCGCTATTACTAATTGTATTAGAATCTTCCGAACGCGGAGGAGGCACAATCGAAACTCCATTAACTGAAAACAAATTACTTATAATTATATTTCCATTATATAAGCTAAAAGTAATGTCAGAGGTTAACTGTATCACTTTGTACGTCCCAATTCTGATGACGAGGCCTAGAGCTTACTCAACCTCGCTAGTCCATTACGGATTCGCACAGATAAATGTACTTTCCTATATTAAGCCTTACCGTAAATAATTATTCCACCGAATCGAACATAGTTGGTTCCGTTTTACAAGTATGTTGAAGTATGATAAAAATGTGGATATAGTATGAGGATAGATGAAGGGAACTTTGTGGAACCGTTCGACTAATCGACCGGAATTAATACAAATGAAGTTCCAATATGTTTGCAAAAGCTTATTTCTATTACTATTGAAAATAAGAAGCAAAATTTTTTGCCTAGTAGGTATTTCTTTTCATTTGTTTTTATATGAATAAAATGCTAGATATATTGTGATGTTTCTATTTAAAATTAAGTTATTAAAATTTTTAGAAATAACATTGTAACAATATTTAAAAATTAGCAAAATACATCTTTGTCTTCAATATTTTTGTTTTCTTCTCTGTATACAAAATATATTGATAATATCAAAAATGTAACAGACCAAGTCGCGGGTACATCCTTGCTGAGAATACAAGATCGCTTTTTATACAAACTTAAACGTACCACAAAACATAGATGCACAAACTTCTTGGTAGACGGATACTACTTTCTACTATACGAATACTAATTTCTTGAACCCCGACATCATAACACCTCATTAATGGCGGGTTACGAGTTCTATTTACAAGAAGATTACATGCGACAAATCTTAGATATGAGAAATAATATGGAGTGGAATAAAGATCAGCTGAAGAGACTGTTCAATGAAAGGAAATAGTAATCTTTTGATGTACGAGAGCCCGGGACCCGCGACCACTCGCCAAATCGTAAATAATGGAACCAATTGAGAGGCCATCAGATATACCTACCTACCTATTCTATACGTAACATTTTGTATAAGATTCGAGTATTGCTATTTATGGAGTATAACATATTATATAAGCCATTTTCGACATACTTTCCATTATTCAAATACATTGTTTTCAAAAGCAAACTATTAAACTATGTTGATTATGATTATTAAATTATGCACAGTTGTCTAGAAAAATATTATTTATTTCTTAAAACGCACATAATTTAATAAAGAAAAAGATTCGCGGCAGGAATTGAACCCAGGATCTTAGAAAAGAAACACTGAATTCTAAATCACTACGTTTTGTTTATTCGTAGGTACATATATGCAAGAAATAAAAAGTATTACAAAGTTACAAAACAAGTTGAAATCTGTCCATTGCAAGATATAAAAGTCTGTAGCTTTCAATACACAGCCCTTACGTAACATGCAAATGGGAGAAAGTTCGTAATAAAACGATAGTCTCTCCGCGTCAGATAATGGTTTTATTATCAAACCTCACTGGTAATACATTTAATTCTGAATACCCCGTTATCAGAAATAGTTTGTCCGAGTCAAATGACGAAATTGGAATGTCAAGTTATACTTGTATAATATATAGATAAAAATTAAACGAACACATGATTCAATTAGCCTTTATTTTATGTAATACATAGTTGTATTTTTTATTTTTTTTATTTTTATAGTTGTATTTTGGGACATTTTCCGATCAAGGTCATTTGATCCCAAAGTAAGCATGTAAAGAGCTTTTGTTGTAATATATTAATAAATTGCGCTTAAATATATACTTACATAAATAAAAAAGTTTTATTACACCCAGATACAAATACGTAGGCTCATCACAAAAATACATATTTATTAGGTATGGGAATCAAACCAACGACCGCCGGCACAACAGTCAGATTCGCTAACCACTGGACCAACGCTTACTGTAAGCTTATATGTATTTATTATGAAGTCAATAGAACTATTTTTTCTAGCGCAGAACTATCCTTGAACCTTTGTAATGTAAATATAACTGATGTAATACATTTTTACTCTTCACTTTATTAGAACTATAGATACTTCCAGTCGTAATTGTACTCAGGTGTCTAAAATTTATAGTCACCATTTAATATAAAAAGTGTGAGTACAAGCATAATAAATCTTATGAACATCATCAGTATACAAATTAGGTTTATTTTAAAAACAATTGAGCTGCGGCTAAGCGGAATATTAAAACCTTCATTATGTAACACTAGAGAACGCCCTTGACTTTGTCCAAGTACAGACGCTATCCTATGTGATTTCTGACCCAAAAGATTGCACGCGTCATAAAGGCCACCATCAATATCTTTGTACTTTCTGGTTAAAAAAATTTTACCTCCTCACTAATAAATTACTGCATCAAAACATTCAGTTATATATTCATACATATATACAGTAAGGATATCCACGCCTGTAATCCCCGAAGGGTTAGGCAGAGGAGTGTAGTACACCCCCACGTTTCACCAGTTACGTTCAAGTCCAATGAGATAGGTGGTGAGCCTCTTGTATTATATATACATTTTATAAAGATTAAGAGGAGGCCTATGTCCAGCAGTGGGCTGAGATAGGCTGATGATGATGATGTGTAAAGATTATATTAAAAAAGTGTTTATAAAGAGTAACTCGCCCTGATTAGGCAAGTTACCTACTGTTCATTAATATTTATCCGTCATTCTTATACATACAATATATTATTTAACGTCTCACTACCACCAATCTTAGCAATACCAATCATTACAACTCACCTCCATCCGCTGGTTTTTCTTTATAAACATTTTAGAACCGTCATTGCGAAATCATTCTCACTCAGTGTTTCCACGGGCACCGCCGTTGTTACCAATAGCCAACTCACGGCCACTCGACTATTCATGAAAGCGAACAGTGATTCAATATTTGCTGGTTTTTCCTCAGAAAATGTTATTCAAACACTTTTTGATCATTGATTACGTATACGATACGAGGATTAAATTCTTTGATGTAACTTTTTGATGTGTGATTGGTTTTCTCTTTCGCCGCGGCGAAGTCAACATCGCAGAATGGAAATTACATTTGTACGTACATATGTAT
>DWME01004642.1:0-16028 GCA_018244795.1 Parelbella ahira ahira | reverse complement strand
ACTATGGCCTTAACCCTCTCAATATTAGAGGAGACCCATATTCCAACAGTGGAATGACTATGGGTCGATTATTATATTACTATTATTATTATTGATTGACTCAGGTATTGTATTGTAGTGTTCTAAATTGCTGAACTCCATGGTGAACAACGCTTAAACTTGTGTCCGCTTAATATAAAAACACTAGTAGTTAAGCACAAAGGGGTAATAATATATAATTTTCCGACATTAAAACAGCGAACAGCGAAGCGCGCGGATGAAAGGCGCTCTTTAAAAGTAGAAAAAGCTCAAATCGCCGATTACCCTCGGAACGTGACAGAGTGAAATCAATTTGGCCTCAAACGGGAAAGAAAGCTAATCAAAAGGAGGATTCAATAGGCGGAAACCGCCCGGAGGCATTACGTAGGAGCGGCGCGGGGGCGGGCGGCGCGAGGCAGGGCGAGCGGGAAAAAAGTGGAAATAATTCGTTAATCCCGTAATTGGAGCTCGCTACCGAACCGGAAAACAAATTTCCTATTATTGGATAGTAGGGTTGGCACTCAGCGTTATCACCAATTCAATTTATGACGACAATTATTATTATTTTGAGTAGAGTGGTAACCCTTAACATTTTCAGAGGACACACATGTCCAAAAGTAGACCGAGAAAGGGATAATGACGACATTGACTGACCCGTTAGATTAATGGTAAAGAACCTGACGATAAATGCAGGGTCGTGGGTGTGATTCTTACCCCAGACAAATGATCACAATTTTTTTTTGTCAGTGATTATAAAAAAATCAATATGAGTAGGTATATATTTATATGTGTGCATGCATAGATATAGGTAATTTATTAGCCGTCTGTACTCTGTAGCACTGGCTCTGCTAATTTGAATCAATTTGATTTAAATTTGATCGAACAGAACCTCGCAGCTTATAATTTAGATATATTTTGATATTACACACGTAATACATGTAACTCACGACGCAGCCCTGCTTAAACAATATTCGCAAAGTCGAACAGAAAGTGTAGGTAGATAATTATGATCGGGGACTCATTAGACGCCGATTGTCGACCCCTCCGCCCGGTCCGGCACCGCCACACCTGACCGGACCGTTCTACCGCACAATTGGCTCGCACTTCGCTTACACAGGCTGCTCCCGATTAGCAAATGTAACCTTACAAAAATACTAAACTATGATCATGACCCAATTCTGCGTACTCTCTTTCTTCTTCTTCTTAAGGCGTCTCTATCTTTCGCAACGTGAAATAATTTAGGCAGCTCTCTCCATCCCCGTCCACTCCATAACTCTCCTACTCCCCATCCGCGCTTAAAATATTCATACTTTTTTATCTAGAAACAGTGTAAATACAACGCTTTTGCAATATTGGTGTTTTTACAGAAAGCTATATCTAATGCATTTTCAACGTCTCCTAAGCTCTCTTAAATAAATTTATTAACTAAATCGAATATTTTAGAAGCAGCCTGTAGATCTTAGTGCTGAGACACAACCATTACACTGGATCAGCTTTTTATTTGTCACGGCTCCGACCGCGAACACTCTGTGACCAAACGTAGTGGCCTCGCGCTGGGGCAACCTACCCTTAATGACTTTAAACAATCTTACGGATTGAAAATAAATCTGATGATGATGGCAAATTCCAAGATAACATCACTTTACAATAATTTGATAGACAGATTATTAATGAGCGCAAGTTAAAAAAACAAACGGCAAGTAATCAGTAACAACGTTGCGACGTCGAAATCCATCACCGCTCTACACAAACACAACAATCGATCAAGATGGCGGACAAATAAACGCGGCAAAATGGTTAATGCTCGGATGATCCCTTGCGCGAGCAACAATTATTAAATAATTTGATTATACAACTGGCCAGTAACGTTTTGATGTAGTTTTGACGCACGTATGAATGAAAGCTATCTTGAGCTCGATCAACTGTAATGAGATAGAAATAAAAACGTACATAGCTTCCATACACATCTATTATTTACGCGTGTACATAAATATGTGGAATATATTCATCCGTACCATAGACTTACAAAACGTAGCGAAATGTTCTACGTACTTGTTTCCACAGAGTATCAGGTTAGTCCATCATGTTAGTAGATTTACAGGGCCGTTAGTGGGTAATGTTACAGAGTTTTGAGTGGTGAGCAAAACAGTTTTAAGAATAAATTGCAGTGTTTGTTGTTAAAGTACAAAATCAATATATGATTAGTTTCATTATTCGTGTTATTATTATAATAGTATTGTGATTAATTATATTTAAATTTTAAAAATTATGGAAGAGTTATAAATAAGAAGACCCTGTGCGCTCTACGAATGATAGAATCGGACAAACAGGATGGGAGTATACCCTCTTTGAATTGTATGTAGTTTCGAAAACAACGTTACACCCTTCAGGATGGAGTACTACTTACACCAAATGAAATGCTCCCTTGGGACCAGGCGTGATGGTACCAAGAATTCTAGCAATTGACTTGGAGCAATATCATTGGAATAAATGAACTTATTTTGATTGTGCATGGGTAGTTAACTTTTTGGTTAACATTAGCAAGAAGTGTCCCATGTTTAAATGGTATCACACCTATATAAGTGATTTCCACGTAACATCACGCCTGTAATCCCCGAAGGCGTAGGCAGAGGGATGTAGTACACTTGCACGTTTCACCAGTTACGTTTACATCCCATGGTATAGGTGGTAAGCTTATTGCCATACACTGGGCACATATCCAGATTCCGAGTCACTACTAGAAATCCTAAATTAGGTAAACCCAATAGTACCTACCCGACCCGGGATTTGAACCAAGGACCTCCCGATCTGCAGTCGCGCTTGCCTCTCTACCAACGAGGTTATCATTTCCACCTAGTTTCATTGGAACAATCCGTTAACTCTAGAAGTAGGTGCTTCAATAAGATCAAAATATAGACATGATCAAACGCAGGCAATAGATATGTCTATAAATCTAAACTAAACAGAAATTTTAAGAAATATACTTAACTGTAAATGTATATTTCTTAAAAAAATTAGCAAGTCTTTTTTCTAATGTCAATGTCATTTAGACTTTAGAACATTTAATTTAAAAATATTCTTAAAAATAACTTCAGATTTCTCAATTAGGTACCTACCTACCTATTGTATACCTACAGCTTTTGCTCTTCTGGGCACCTTTAAATTTTTAGGAACAATTTGGCAATTCAAATATTGAAAGCACGTAAATAAATAATATCCTGCATAATATTGCTTTTTTTTAATTCGTATGATTACAAATTAGTCTCCCGCTCATAACAGTCTCAGTTTAAAACCTCAGGGGCACTTCTTTACAAAATACGTGTAGGTATTTCAGAATTAACTCGTTATAACAATGAGAAAAAGCGTTATGGGAAAACCTGCACATTGTACAATTCTCTTAGGCGTGACAAGTGCCTCAACCCACGCCTAATCTGAGTGTAGGCTGGTCTCCAACGTGGAACGATAAAAGGGCTGAGGATAATGATACACGTAGAAAAAAATCAAGAAACATTAAACGCCTTACATAACATGCATTTCTATAACAGCGCGCGTACAACACGCGACCCAAATAGCGTTTATAATTCTTAAATAAACGCGAAGCGCATCTGCGCGTCACTGTCTCGCTCGGTTTACGCGCTGTCCGAACAATGATATTTAATTGCCTGAAAGATTTCTCGTGACGGAAGGCATTGAAATGAGGAAAGCATAACAAATAGTATTTTTTCATTTAAACCTCGGACAGTGTAAACACGGCTATATGAATGCGTGCACTGACTTCGTTTCGGATTTGCCCGATAGATACTTGTTATACTCGTAATTAGTACATTTCGTAAAATTGAAGTATTAGGTTTAGCTTCATTTAAAAATGTAAAAGAGGAACAAATATTAGTTTTACGGAACAATATCTATTGACTATTATTAATCATGCCCAATAATAATCAAAGTGACATATCCTCATATTCATTATAAGTAGATACTAAATAAAGGTACTAGTGTAATACCGGCAGTTGCAGTTTTGACCTTCTTTTTTTAATAAAAATACATTCTACAAATTAGTAAATCAGCTAAGATTCTAATATGTTCTTTATATTAAATTACTTGTATACACTTACATATAAATATTGTACATAATACAAAAACGCTCGGTACTCACTGCTTACCCAGTATGCAACTCGGCGTGATAATACAATTTTTACAATAATTAGTGACACGAGTGCAGCCCTAACGAATGTGGCAGCCCAATAATAAATCGGAGCAGGTCATCATAAACGCTAGCGAAAACACATAAGCGTGTAATATGTGAGCTCAGCATTCATTTTTAGTGCGTTCCTGGCTTTAATTACGAGCAATTACTCTCGGCCGCAACGCTCACGGGATACGGGAAAAAATCATTTAAAAAATGTATGTGTCCGTCCGTTTATTGTCGTCGTGAAGCAATAAAACTGTTTAGTGACACGCACACACGCACGCCGCTCGAACAATAAACAATACACGCACATGTGATGCGTTCCAATAACAAATTGTATTCCAAATGGCTATGTGATCTGTTTCGGGCGAAATTATTTATGGCTCCCCTTTATAATGTCCATGCTCTGCTATAGGACTTGGATATGTCATTGAACGGCGCAATTGGCAATTAACATACCTACTCTAGATTAAAATTAATTTTATTTAAATTTATTATTAATTTAATGACAATTAATTATTTAATGTAGTTCGTTTGTAAACCGTAAATGTATTGCAATGGGCTCACACACTATTTTATGGTGGGTCGTTACTCGTGAATCGTGGCAGTGAGCTACAATCCGCTGCCTACCCCTTCGGGGAAATACAGGCGTGATGTTAATAAAATATCGAACGAAAAATGTATAAACCTCCCGTCAAGAACGCATAATCCTTTTGTTAACTCATTACAAGTCACACGGCGGAGCGCGCTGAAAGGAAAGTTTTTTGTCAAGTGAACCTGTGCATATATTCTAACGCAATGTGATTTAACGCGTTCGGACGCGCGCCGATAAACACCTCGTCCGCATCTACCTATATTAATATCGTAACGTTGTTCAGTCCGACTGTTTATTAAACAATTAATACATTATAACGCTAAATCTGTACGGGGTAAGCAGGGAATATCGAGTGCCAATATATCTTTTGATGCGGACCTGACGCGCTTTTCCAATCTACATTCATCATTTTTTATAAAAAATGCGTATATATACGCACGCTGCTTTACCGGAGTCTTCTTACTCCCCCATTAGCTTGCATTAAATATTATATGTTGTTAAAAAAATGATACCAGGTTATTTAAATCGGAGTCAGTTGTCGCCTTACAGATGTTCATAGATCATGTGAAATTATTAAATACTGTGTCCTAGTTCAGACATCAATTTTTCTCTTCTAATGTGTCAGCGTAAATTTCTACCGTACCTACTGAAAAGTTAAGACTATTCATGTTGCCAAACAAACGATGAACTACACATTTTCCGGACTGAAGCTGGCTGTGGAGAATAGGACTCCGGCTAGCTAGATTAACGATATACGCAGATTGGCCAGCAGCGCTTGCATGCGTATACCTGAAGACCGAGCTCAGTGGAACACTTTTGAAGCACTGGATACAATCGAGTTGATGTTGATGGGTCGTCCGCCTATTAGTCGTATCTTTTATTTAAAAAAAACAGAAACAACATCGGGGTCAGCGAGTAGTTAAACCATAAATCCGCGCGCCAGAATAGCGGTGATTATAAAATGTACGCGCAAGTCATTCTTATAAAAACCCCGCGATAATTAGATGTGCGCGCGGAAGAGACTTGCGAGATCTGTGGATACTGAAAACTATAATAAAGTGTTTATTGCTTGCCATCTTGTCTGCTTTTTCATTACTGACGAATCTCTATTCCTCGCAGTTTAGTAAGAAACTAGTTCAGGCCTTACTATCGGTATACGTTATATATGTACATATATGCATATAGAGTTCACGCTCTTTACCATATACTGGGCTCTCTTATAGTATATAAAGACAAAAAGATAAAGTTGGGATTCGAACCTACAACCCGCGCCAAAGTACAAAGCACGAAACGTAATCCTACACATTCTCAAAGTGATTTCAAACGTCCAAAATGACGTACAAACGCTACATTAAGCCGAATGTCAGAAATAAAAGGGGTCACAGAGTGAGCGGAAAATCACGGAAATTTTCACTCAAACGCAATGAAACAATAGACATCGCGGCTAATTATAACCGCGAATGACTCAATCATCCTTGGAGCAATTAGAGAGGTGAAATTGCTCACGAGCCGTTTAGAAATCAATTAGTGTGCTACAAAGAATGGCGGCAACCGAATTAACCGCGGGTAAGACAAGAAGAGCCGCACGTGCGCGCGCTGAATAAAAATAAAACCGGCCATAGACTACGCGCTCCTTCGCCGTAATGGACGGCGCGTTCACCAGCCGCCAGCCGCCGCCGCCAGCCGCTGCCTTCAGTCGCTCGGCTGGCGAGTGGAATTATTATGTAAAGTGAAACAAATAGAGGGTTTTTTGATATCTGCGATGTATATATGTATCGTAATATTTTATGTATGCAATAAGACGTTATCAAATCTGCCATGTCTTCATAGGTAATTTCATTTCAAATAAAAGCACCAATTTATCATACACGATAGTCCTCTGATTCTCAATTCTTCAATCTATCCGTTTTGATTTATTTAAATGAAACATATATTGCCTAAAACAAAGAAAGATAGGTTTATACACTGATCCAAAAATGTTATCTGAAAATAAGATAAGTATTAGATACCTATGTTTTTCAACTATCTAATTAATTGTAATCTTTTGTCCATATATTTTTAGCTTTACGTTAGCCCAAGCGTTTGTACAAGGCTCGTAACACAAAAATGCTATAGATAGTCGGTCGAGTGACTGTCCGAAACAAACGGCCGTGTAGTACTTCCGACCGCAGTAAACAGGTAGGGGAAACATATCAAACGTTTACGCTACTGAAATGTAAATGTGGCCGACACACGGACGAACGGATCTCTCATTCACTCATACATGCCGCTCAAGTAGATGGACTCGCCGATTGACTGTATTATATTCGAATGAATAGGATTGATATCGTAGTTTTCGGGGTTTTCAGAACGAATGTTACGAACGTAGATTTATGTTGCAAATTGAAAGGAAACATACAATTAAAATTTAAAAAATAGACGCATAATTGAACGATAGTTGATCTAATCAGGAATGTTAAGAAAATATACGTTTCGAGAATTTAATAACTTTCCAGACGAGTTTTAATTGAAATAGCGTCATGGTCAATCTAGGAGTATATTATAAGTCCATAAGACTTCTAGTCCAGACGAGTTTTAATTGAAATAGAATCATGGTCAATATAGGAGTATATTATAAGTCCATAAGACTTCTAGTAGGCAGGAGACAATAATATTTAATGTTACCATTTTGCTTCCTGAAGAAATCTACGAAATTGTTAATTATTAATGGTTAAAATTTGTCAAGTATGTTTCAAACTTCCGGTACGGGCATTTAAAAGCACCGTAAGAGATTATGTTTCAGAACCACCCCCAAGCCCCCCCCCCACCATATAAATAAAACCAATTCCTCAGGAGCACGGCACTACTAATTTTAAAATTTGGTAATACAGAACTATAAAAATCAAAATTAAATGTTACAATACTTAAATCCTAAAACAGAACGTTATGACGAACAGACACTAGAACACAATCTCTCATGTTCCTTACGTAAATCCAGTCCACGTCGGACACGTACATACATAAAAACACGCTACGAAGCATAATATTACATTTTATTAGTTTACAACAGATAATTAACAAGTTTCCGAGAAAAAGACGCGTTCGGTATTACGTAGGTATGATTTTATTTGAACACTTTTTGTCGCTGGAAGCGAGACAGTGTTTACGTTACGGACTCGGCTCGGGAAAGAGGCGGGTTTATTTAATAGGTGTTTAAGTTTTTTCAAGGCTCCAGCGGTGTATTATTTAATTTTGAAAAGTCGTAAATGCACGTGGTGCGTGTATGGATGTTTTTTTTTTGTTAATTTTCGAAGTAGGTAGGCCAGAGCGATAGGGTTATTTTACCGAGTTTTTAATGACTTAATTCTGAAGGAAGGGAGTGCGGTCTGCGACTGGTGCGGGTTTCATCGGGCGACTTGAACTCGAAATATCTACTCGTGTTTTGTACATTGATGATAAAATCTTTGCCATCTTACAATATTTGGATGCATACCTATATCTTAAAAAGGAACTTGCAAGTTCCAAATACATTAGCATAACACCATCAGCCTACCTCAGTCCACCGCTGGACATAGGCCTCCCCCAATGAGCGCCATTAAGCCCGCCCTTTTTAAGCACATATACGGCCCACAAAATGTGGGTCGGTTCAATACCTTGTAGATGGACGTGCTGGTCCGGTCTGCTGAGAATCGGTAACTCAAAAAATAGAGTACCATGAGGTGTCGCAATGCTTGTGGAAGATTTGCATACGAGCTGATAATGATAATTAATAACATTTAGACTATAACTGCAACGCATACAAATGACAATAGCATAGTCTTTACCACCCCTCGAAGATCCACTGCTAATCAATGAAGTGAGTTTGTTCATACATTTGAGGAGAATTTTGAACAGGTTCATACATAACAATTATTTTTCATTAAAAACTTAATGCCATAAAAACACATGTTGATTAATTTAACTTAAGCTGACATTTTGTTTGTGACGCCACCGCTATCGGACTACGAGCGCGACATGTCTCACCAAGTGAAGTGCACGTTATTCTTGGCTTTAGAAACAACTAACGTTTAGAGGACATTTAAGCAAACGATGGCTTCAGTTGTCTCGTCTTCGGCCACTGGACGCGCGCCAGGGCTTTGGTTCTTACGAATCTAGAACAGGCACACAGAGTACGTTAAAAAAGAGCTTATATCCATATTATTGCAATGTTATGGCGACTGTCGAGTGCTGCAGGTATCGATGTGACCAAGACTTATTGACACAATAGATTATATATACTGGTTGATGGAGTGGCCCCCTCCTCTCGGAAGTCTGTCCGAAAAAACTGAGGAAGCCACATATCTCAAATATCCTTTTTGCTAACCATACATCCACCCACATCCACCCATCTGCTAAAATACCGACTCAGCTCCATGTGGACTGAAAATAAATTGAATAATGATGAAGACATTATTTTTAATAGCTATTTAGATACATGACACACCTTTCTACTCAAATGTTTAGTGTTTTTATATTTGCATACAACATTCTTTTGTATGTACCTTTTCGCACTCACCAAAAGCTAGCGAATAAAGTTATTGTCTACCTTCTATTAGGTATCTTCTATTTCATATGTTAGAGTGTAATAGACATCATCGTGATTTAATTTCTACCGTAATGAATACTCTGCACTGAGTCACTCTGTGTTCCCGCTGCTGCAACGAGTACCTATATGCTGTAGGAGCGCCTTTGTGTCGGTCTGTGTGTCCGTCAATCCACAACTTGCATGTGGAAACTTCCGTTCTATTGCAATTGTTAATGCGCTTCAGTTCAGCGGAAGTTGGACTTCAATAGTTCGCGTATTAACCGTATTAGCGTTATTATTACTGTCCGACCGAAACAGGTTTTTCAGCCGAAACCGAAACCGAACCTTCGGCCTCGCTCTCAGTAACGGCCGAAACTGAACCTTACTTTAACATATTTATTTTTTCTATTGTATACTGAATTAATTGAAAAAAGACAATCTTAAAGTACGTAATGAATATAGATTTAAATTTTTTATGTGATGACTAGTGGTTAGAATTGCGGAGCAATTCTAAACGTTATTATAAACAAGAATATGTCATTTGTCCCGGATTTATAACATCCGAGGCATTCATTTTGTATTCATTTTATAGTTTATTGCAAATTAAAAATAGATTACAAGATAACGAAATTTGTCGCTACGTAATGCTATAAATGAAGTTGTCTGCGTAAATCAATGTGCGGTACATATACAACATTGACTTTACGAAAGCAATGTTTGTTTGTTGTTTCTCTAAATCCATGTCTACGCGTGAGCTGATCATCAAATTCCTTTATTTCCGAGTAGTGTGGGCTTCCAGCACCCACTCGTTAAACTTTTTCATAAGCAACTTTTTAGGGTTCGTTAAAGAAATAAATATATTATAATAATTTATTATCCTACAAATCGTCATGAAGTTAAAAAAAACGTAAGGTAATCCCCGTTGTCAGAATATAATGTTTAAAATTTCCCCGATTCTGTGTTACATTATATTTTAAATTAATCAATTGGTCAATAGCATTACCCAAAACTCTACCTGAACCGACATAAAATTTCATAAGCGGATAGTAAGCTATTCCACAACTTAATTGCTGAAACACGACTGCGACTGTGATTTTGACGTTAAATAACAATTTCACGGAATCAAAGGTCGTGGCAAGTGGTCACTACAAATCCTGTAGACACCAAATTAACGTTCAACAAACTTAGATTTGCTGCCGTTATGTTCTCGGCTGCTAACCGACTCCAATGGCTTCCTGTTACTGCTGTTGTTGTAAAATCAACATTCTGCATGGAACTGCGCTTTTCCAACGCTGTTCAGTAAGCTACATGGCCTGCGATGATTCTCTCAACTTATTAATGTGTCAATGTTGTCATGTGGGTGAAGGGACTACTAGATTAGCCGGTAAGCATGATTTACATCAAGTCCGTATCTATCCGAAGAGGTAGGAATGTGCACTCCCAGGTCTCACTAATATCCTTATACGTCCGAAGTAGAATAGATGAGTCTACTGGCACAGATTCAGACGACGAGCTACTACTAGGAATTTCTGATTAGAATAACTCAATATTATCCAATACAGGACCACCCGAACAGTAATCGCGCTTGCAAGTACCTACTCGACCAACGACACAATCTAGTCAGTATGGATAAGTTTCTAATTATCCGGAATACAAGACATAGGTACAGTGGTTTTTACGCATAAACATACAAATTATGCAGAACTCAGTCTCTGATCCAAACGGAAATCGATTGACGGATCTTGCACTAGTATGTATACGGAACCGCTGAGACACAACCCAACACCACACCTGCCCCGTTTTTTCGGTCTCACAAACAGCGCTAATCTGTTAGCCGTGTTTATGTTTATTTGAGCGCGCGCACAATATTCGACTCGTTCCTTTGTACAGGGTAATGGCAACTAGTGTCTGTTTGACGGGCGATTTGCGAATAAGAACGTGTGTTGTCCTGCAGGGGTGTGGTTGACCATTTTTAATATATTATATTTTTATAGAGTAATGTATAATAGCATGCGATGAGAGATACTCGTATCACATCGTAAATGAGCGGCTTAAGAAATTCCTCTCCAAAGAAGCTGCATCCGAGCAGGCTGACTTTATAAAAAGAGAACGTATCCAAATTTTCCAAATTAGACATATTAGATATGTAGATACTTATTAGATATGTACATCTGTTCATTTTTCAAAATCGTTGGACTCTGTTATGAGACCGGTATCGTATGCCGTGCTCTTTTAGTTATGGGTGCACCAAAATACTATGTACATTTAGTTAGAGAGCTTTTATTGTCAGAACGGGCGACAGAACGTCTCCACACCAGCTACTCTGTTGTAGCATGAAGGCAGCCAAGTATTGATATCGCGATGGTGCTGCCATATATAGTGTTGCGTTTCGTTTAACATCCGTACTAATGACCGTCTCCGCCAATCGTTTAATGTTGGTACTAATGACTATTTTCGAGACTTAATATATTATTAAGCGCAAAATGCCTTATATTAATTTAAAAGAACATTAAATGTTACATATTAAACGTGCCATTCAGTAATAGCAAAGTAAGCCCCTGAGTACTAGAAAACCTTAACCATAAGCATTTTACATGTTCCACGCTTTCCTTGAAACACTAAGACGCAGTTAACTAAATTTTCAAAATCATTTGTGCTAACGGGAATCCACGTCAACCTTTTACTTTTAGCCGAAACATCCAATGGTAGGTATATTGCACGTGCTATTGCACCTGTAACAGCATTATGGATTTTAAAGTATACGTTTCTATTTCCTCTTTCCTAAAAACACCATCCACCAATTTACTTATTATCTACTATTTCTATTATTCATCAATCCAGATATTCATAATGATTATTTAAACTTGTGCTAATTAGAATATTCTGCAAGCTAACCACGGAAACGTACGTAATTCAAAGTTTACGATACGCCCAGAACACTATGACACCGTAGACAGACCAGAGACAGCCCTAGCCACAGACACGCGTTTTCATTTCCGCGTCAACTCAATAAACACGCTCGATACCATTGCAACAGACGCGATTCAATTGTGTCGTTACACCCGCTACAAAGAGAATCTGCCTTTATATTATAATTCTTTCACTGCATATTTACCTCCACATTTGTAATATGAATATAATAAAATTCAAAAGTTGAAATGTTTTGCGTCATAAATTTTTTTCTTACTAGGAAACGTTTTAGATGGTATAATTATTGTATATTCTGAATGATACCGTTATATACTTAATAGTTGTTTTAATTTTATAGACTGAAATTAATTAATCTTAGCACTTTTAATTGAAATTTCCTAACTTGAGAGCTTATTATAAGCTACAGATAAAAATATTGTTACTATATCATAGCCGTGCAGGATAGGCAGAGAACATCAAGTCCCAAATGTCTCTCATTTGAAACAAAATAGGTAAACTTTATTTCTACGCAAAATAAGTGTTTGACTGGTGTCGTAGATGTTACTGCATGCTGCAGTCCACCTGTCCCTGTGAAACCCGATCTCCGAGACGTCTGATCGCGGACGACGAGACCAGAACCAAAATAAATTATTTTAAATAAATACCGTGGAATTAGCGCAACGATAGCTCGCGCAGCGGCCGGTTGCTGTATCCGGCCAGCGACAGCTCACCATCATCATCAGCGCGATCCTGTCTAGGGCTGGACATGTTTATTTCAACCCTTTTATCGTTCCACTATGCCTCAAGGATACCCACAAAACTTTTTTTATTCTCACGTCAAGTATATGCAAAGTAGCTAAGTATGATTAAGATAGGCCGTCTCGGTGGTCGAATGGTGACTGCTGGTCGAGAGCACCGAGGTTCCAATCTTGGATCGTATACTATTGGGTTTGTCCTAGCTTCGACTTTCTAATAATGACTTGGACTCTGGATCTGTGCCCGGTGAATGGCAGTAGGTTCACAAATTAATCCATTGTGGGACTAAGCATAACTGGTGAAAGGTGGGAGTGTACAACACAACTCTGCCTACCCATTCTGACATTGCAAGCGTAATGTTACATTGATTACAACAAATTGTGTAATCAATAACTGGAGTGTCAACAGTCAACAGACTCAAGTGTAAAAACCGTTTAAAAAATACGTATTACCAGAAATTCGTTTAACAAGACAATAAACTCGTTTAATTTTGTCTTATAAGCGGTATAACTGGAGGGAACACATTTTTTCGAAACGGTAGCCTTTAATACATATAATGATGAGTAACATAAGCTACGATTCCATATAATTCAAAGAGCGACGCTGTACAAATGGGCGGTGCTCGAGATGCAGGAGAAAGAGTGCAGTTCGCGGAAGGCCACCCATAGAGCGCGCACCTGACAAACAAACAGACGAACTCCAGAGCCGCTGCGACGGTAGCGGCCGCCCCGCGCTGCCCACCGCTTAGTTAATTGAAGGTAAGTACTTTATAGTACTGCGTGTTTCTCCTTTTGTAATAGACTCTACCAACATTAGCGTGTAAACTACTTAACGTAACTTATTAATTGAGTGAATTTTAAAGGAATTTATTTAGTGGTAGGGTTAATAAGATCTTTTGCCGCCGACATTGTCAATTAACATTCATAGATTATTGCTATTATGTTATGGTATCATCGCATCAGGTCCCTTACAGGTCCGGCAAAGAGCTAAAGTGCTCTACTTATAGATATCTCTATTCTTACAGATGAGACATGCTTCTTCTACGTCTATTAATTTCTTCGTAAAAGCACTCTGGGTTCGAAAACCCCTAAGTCTGCCATCAGTCAGCATCATACTTAGTCAAGATAGGTGATAGGTACTTGGTGTCCCTCGCAACTACATCATGGCATTGCATATCTTCTTGTCATTACAATTACATGTCCGAACCATCGCTCAATCGATAATAGATCAATGATACTAATTACGATTCTCTTTATTCTAAAACGCTAGGAACAAATTAGACTAAACGTCTCAAAATATGTAGGTAAACGGTATAGGTTTTGAGCGAGTCTCACAGATATTTTGCAATGTTATTAGATTAACGAATATTATGACTACTTTTTGAATATCGCTAAGAGCATAATCATGCCATGATTGGAAATAACAGTCTGTTCAGTAAAGTAATGTGTCCGGTAACGTATAGATACTAACAAATATATAGACAGAGAAACTTATTTGAATTTATAATTTATAACAACCAACAACAATAATTTTAATTTTGTAATAGGTATTAGGTATCTAAACGAAAATTGTATATGAAATGTACGCCATGTAAAGCAGCCCTCCGTTACAAAACGATCGCTGATTGAAATAGATGCAAAAAAAATTAATGCCTAATAAATTTATTATCATTATTGAACGAATGTATAAGATAATTTTTTTGAACATAATTTTGAACTTCAAATTCTGAACGCGTAACTGTACCTCGCGTTTGGGTACGCTGCAGACACATAAACAGTTCGATTGTTTAGGATTCTTATTGCGTTCCCGATCCAGCAATTACACACCCACTAAACACTAATAAAATCAATATAAAACCGTTAAGTAGGGGTTTTAAGCCTTTCGGAGGTCAGATTTAATGTGTGGTCTCGGTGTAGAAATAGTCGGCGGCCGGTCGGCGGGCGGGCGGCGGCAACACTCAAATAAATAAGTCGATCAACGTAACAGTTAAATCGGATTTTATTGTGTTTCCAACAGGTTCCTCTGTTTTATCGTAATTTCGTTATAAACTGTACGATCGATTAACGCGCTCGCTAAACAGATAAATTCATCAATACACTGCTCCCGTTTATAAATAAGTGAGACGTGTTGCGCCATTCCTGCGCTGCTCCCACTTCTTTGAAATTAAAGGAAATTCAAATTTGGAATTATTGACAGCAATAGCATAAGCGACTTTTTATACATTTCGGAATGTATGCACGCTGTAGTTTATAAATTAGATTTTTGCGTCATTATTTATGTGTTTTGGGTAACTTGCTGTTAGCTCATTGTAACAAATAATAACAATAATAATAAATAGTAAAGATAATGCACTTGAAAATGAACTATGACGACCTCGTAATTAAGAATTCAGTCACCCATGTAGGTATTTGGCCGCCTGATTATAACATCTGGCACGCACCTTCTATGTTTAGATATTGTGCTTAGGTATTTACCTATATAAAGGTTTTCATTTTATTTATCAGGTATTATGAGATTTTTTTAATGAAGTAACACTAAAACAACGATCCGTTGATTCAGCGGTTAATGATTATGACGATTGAAACAGGTGATGACGTAGGTTCGATTCCCACTCGGGACAATTAATATGATGTGTAGAAATATGTCCAACAGTGAAACAAAAAGGTACAAACAATCGTCTCAAATTTTCATCTGTTTGTTTGATCCATAAATTTAAGCTAATTTTTAAGTACCTACTTAAATGGTCGTCGTAAATACTTAAATGAGTAATCATCATCATCATCATCATCAGCCTAGCTCAGTCCACTGCTGGATATAGGCCTCCCCCAATGAGCGCCAACGCGTCCTGTCCTCTGCTTGTCGCATCCAGCATCTGCCTGCAGCATTTCCAAGATCGTCATCTCACCGGGCCGGAGGGCGTCCTACACTACGTTTGCCGCGCCGCGGTCTTCACTCCAGAATACGCCTTCTCCACCGGTTGTCGGTTCTTCGGCAGATATGCCCAGCCCATTGCCACTTCA
>DWME01004641.1:0-16028 GCA_018244795.1 Parelbella ahira ahira | reverse complement strand
CAGTGGCTGGATGCGAAGAGCTGAAGATCGAGCTCAGTGGCGTGCCATTGGAGAGGTCTATGATCAGCAGTGGACGATGACAGGCTGATAGTGTGTGTGTGTGTGTGAGTAAACCAACTGATCATCCTTTATATATGAACATTGTTCGAAGTAACTTTTATTAAAGTTTTATTATAATCCAATGCTTGCTATTTTTTATGCTGATATCACTTCCTACATTCCAGCTCAGAATAAATAAGTTTCATTGTAATAACATTTTCAGTACCGAATGCAAATTCGTTAGCGACTGCTAGTGTGTTCAAATCACCTGACGTTAGCCTATCCAGCCGGTGGATGGTCCGCAGGTTCTTCAGATTGTACTCCTTGGCGAGAATAAACACCACAGTGTTGTGTCTGTACCGACCGCACGGGTGCACCTGTTGGATCGACACTTCCTTTACACGTCGTCTACCATTTATGTTGTTCCACTTTTAACATTTCAATGGAACGTTATTATTACATATTAGACATTTACGTTGTCAACAGTTGCATCAGTTTGATTAGAGAAATTTTTTTAAACACTATAAATTATATTTGTAACAACTATTTTACAGCCTGCCAATATTAAAGACTGCCTCGTTGGTAGAGTGGTTGCGAGCGAGCGACTGCCTATCGGGAGGTACTAAGTTCAAATCCCGGGTCGAGTACTATTGGATTTTTCTAATTCAGAATTTCTAGTCGTGACTCGGAGCCTGGATCTGTGCTCGATGTATGGCAATAGGCTCATCGTTTATTCCATAGGAAGTAACGTAACTGATGAAACGTAGGAGTGTACTACACTTCTCTGCCTACCCCTTCGGGGATCACAGGCGTGATATAAGTTTTTTTTATTTATTTGAAAATTATAAGCATACTCGTATTAAACTGTATGACGACAACAAAATAAAAATTGTTCATATAATTGTATTTTTATACAAGCTATTTTAAAAAAGCAAAGCAAGCTGCAATGGTAATTACATGAGACGAGTTTTAAGCTGCGAACTGTGAATTTAAAACCTAGAAAATTTTACTCAATGTATTTTACTATTTAATGATTTTTGTGTAGGGTTTAATACGATTCACTAAATCGGTGAGTTATATGTATATCACAATAACTAACTGTAGTAGTCATGCAGGTGCTTTATATATTATAATATATGGATTAGATTATATTATGTTTTTGGGATATTACGGTCGAAGTCGTATGTTCGTTTACGTAATTATTTGATTCTCTCACCAATGTCATAGTTAAAACTATGTTAATTATATAATTACTTACCGTTTCTTTAATTATCGTTATAGTACTATATAAACGGGGTAGTAATTAACATGCTTTGAATATTGACGAGAGAATTGTTCAGTGAAGTATTAGGAGCGCATACGACAGTGTAAGGGTGAGAGGAAAGTTCTATGTTCCGTGTTTCGGAATTTCAAGGGGGCATTCTCAGATCTGTTGACAGTGTTCTCAGTCGCAAGCTTTTGTGCAGATCACAATCTTGCGTCAGACCCTGTTACCGAACTTAGCGAGCTGAGCTCCTCTCGGGAAATACTAACATGTCGAATAAAAGTCGTTCTCTTTAGATTTTGTTATGCATTCAAAGTGGCTGTGGCAAGTTTTGTAAATTGGATTTTTCCGTAACCTATGCTGTATGTATTCGATAAACTCAGGATTTTTTACGGTGGTTTGACAAGACCTACAATCACACATTGGCAATGTTCGATTTGGTTTTTATAATAATTTAATTTGGAATCCAGTCCTATGAATCCTCTGTTATTTTGTATTCTTATTTGCCCTTTCAATTTCTATCAGTTTACTGATATGAGATGGAAACTTTTTATGCAAACCAATCTTGATGAATGTTCATCTGTACGTACCATAAATTTTTGAGTAAGGTGCCAACGTCCTTTGGAGCAGTGTTTCAGCAAACTATTTGGTAAATCCCTCTCAAGTAAGGACGTTATGGGCTCAAAGACGTAGAAAGGCCTAAGGTATTATGAAAAGGGGGCAAGTAACTACAAAGGTTTGAAACATAGGAGAACTCATCATTCGTGCAACGCACTGGCACGCATAAGCATCTCGTGCCTGACGCATCATCGACATCCCGCGCAACGTGCAGTGCACGGGTCTGTTGCGCCTGACTCACTATCAATTATTTCATACCACTAGCCACTGTATCTGTCGGTTTGCAAGTAGAGGAGGTTCCGCTTAGTACGGCAGCAGGGTGGGGCGCGACTCACCGGCAACGAGCAAGGCTTGTCTAGCACGAGAAGCTCTTCGTCCGCGTGCACGATGCGCAGCTCACTGGCGAGCACTGGCGTCTCGTGCCTGACGCACCCACAACATTGCGTTACCCGTTTTATATCATGCTCATGTTCATTTAGTTCATTGTTTGTTTAATGTGATGACCGCTAAGTTTGTTCTACGATGCTCGGATGAAACGCTCGTTGTCGGCGTGCGAATGTTCGTCGTATGTAAATATGGTTTAGCACAAGCAAATGTTTACGTTGTTACGTTTTCCGCATTATTATTATGAGAATATTTAAGGACAGCTCCATTTAAAGTTTCCTATATGAATTTCAAACAAAAATGGTAAGTTTCTTATAAGTTTTAAAATTTCCGTTATAATTTTAAAATTATAATATTGTGTTGGCAGATTATAATATAATGTTTCAAATTAAATAACTACTCGTTTATTACAAATGAACTATTAAGATGAAAATAAAGTAATTTAAGTAATAAAGAACAAAACATTTATAGGATGAACAACACTGGTCATTAAAATTAAATTGGTTAAAAATTTCTAAATTGCCAAATGAACAATACAAAATACGCGTTTAAAATATTTTAAGCAGCATATAAAAATATAATTAGTGAACTAATTACATATAGGGGTAACTATATTAATATTTTATGAATATAGAATATTTATAATGTACATATTATACGTATCTAATAAAGAGTTTTATCTAACAATAAGAGGTTGTAATATCACACAGCATATCGTTGAATGACGCACTTACTATGTATTAAAATTAGGGTGGACTTAGAATGTTCCCGAGCATAATTTGCAATGCTTCCGAATTATTGATTAATTAATTGGAGATTATGGGTACATACGAGTATGTACGTGGCTAGTTAAAAATATCTCAATAAGAAATATTCAGCATCTATGGGCCGAATTTCGTATTTAAGTTTCATCGGTGCATATTTGCCCGGTGTACTAAGTCACAAAATATATTTAAACAAGATCAAGTTTCACTAGTCGAAGTCAAATCACGTCCGAGCCGGAATGAATCAAATACGAAATGTTTTTTACGACATGTAATATTTTAGAGATGACAGCTGCAGCTGTCGGTCGGTAATAACTTTGAATGCGATTCAAGATTGCTATACTCTCCGTGCGGTGATGTGAAATTTTTGCGTAAATAAATCATTTTCATTTTTTAAACCGTTCCTTGTAATTTTTATTCGAAATACAAAAGTCGCGCGGTCACGGCCGTCAGATTAGGCCGGCGGGCGCGGTGCTGGATCTTAATAAATGAACGCATTCAAAGATTTAACTCGCAGAAGAAACGAAGGACGAAAATCTTTGTGCGAACTACGCGTCTCCGTTGTTTATTACATGTACATCAGCTGCAAGGGCTGACCGACTTTGTGTTAGAGTCACGCCACATCACATGCTCCTCCATTTCGTTGATATATACATAATATCACACCTGAATAGGTTCTGTATCGGTTTTAGTTGTATTTCTTATCTTCATAATCAATATTATCAACCCTTTTATCGTTTCACTTTTGGACATGACCTCCTCTGGACGGAAAAGGATCATTCACTCACTCACCACGCTGGCTAAGTGCACATTGGCAGAGGTAAGAGAACATTATGGAGATCTCCAAGGTGCAAAGAATATTTCATGACATTTTCCTTAACATTTACAGAAAGCGATATTTAGTCTTTTATAACGCATACAAACTTGTGAAAATAGAGGCGCGACAGGGTTTGAATTTAGAATGCACGGAGTAAGGATCCTAATTATCAGCAACCAGGTTATCGGTGACTATTACCTACATATACATTATACATACATATATCATAATAATAATAATAATATCTTAGGACACACATAACCGTCTGATACATTCATGATCCACTACGCAGTCTTCCATGGCAATTCGATAGCTGATGAAATAAGTAGTGTAGTAAAATCCCTGCGTGTGAAGCAGCCTTAAGGTGGGTGCCAAATGAGAGAGCATGTCCAATTAAAGTGATGGATGCAATATGACTGGGAGGTCCGCGCGTACCGTCGGTGATATATCGTTACTGTTTATCGCACAAAACACCTTTCAATAGCCTATATTTAACCTTATGATCAAATGGTTCTGTGAACCGAATTATTAATAAGATACAAGCCATATAAAATACACCTTACGTATTACAAATGTAACTTTATAATGTAGAATGTATTGAAAATATAAATTATTGTGTATGTGTTCCGAGGACACGTCGCGATGGCGCTTATTGGGGGAGGCCTATGTCCAGCAGTGGACTGAAATAGGCTGATGATGACCTACAAATTTTATTTATTTGATGTGTAATGCGGCAGTGACAACGCAAGGGTTGAAGATTCTATCTTTCTAGGCTTTGGGGTCACAATATCTACCAGTGTGATTAAAAATTTAATGTTACTCGCTATAAGGGCGAATTCACAATATCTAAAGTCTTCCATTCTGTTGTTTGAGGCGTCCGGAGTTTGCTAACTCGCAATTGGTGATTTCTAGATTTCAGAGTAGAATTGTGTCAGTTAGCAGTAGAACGACAAAAAGCCAAAGGGGTAATACCAATGACGATAGTTATAATAATGATGATGATGAAAAAAAGTCTACGAGAACGTACTACTGTGGCCATGTCTGTGGCGTATACAGCATTCATTTAGTTCCGGTTTATTTACAACTTCCGACATTTTGGTGGAGACTCCGTTGCATTAATCTGTTGAATATTGCAGCAATAATCTTTATAAACAACACACATTTACGGATATAGATATAAATACATATATACAGTACATATTATTTGTGGCCTATGTAACATATTAAACAAATTATTTACAAATGGCTGACTCCTCGTTGGTCGAGCGGTTCCAAGCGAGACTGCCGATACGGGAGGTCCTGAGTTCAAATACCGGGTCGGGTCCCATTGGATTTTTTAAATTTAGAATTTCTGGTAGTGACTCGGAATCTGGATCAGTGCCCGGCGTATGGCAATAGGCCCACCACCTATTCCATGGAACTTAAACGTAACTGGCGAAACGTGGGAGTGTACTACACTGCTCTGCCTTCGGGGATTACAGGCGTGATGTTACGTTTAATTTACAAATCGATATGGATGAAGTGTGATAATTTTTTTTATCACAATTAAATGTATGTATTTAATTTATTGTTAGTGTCCGACCGTAACAGGTTTTTCAGCTGAAACTGAAACCGAACTTTCGGCCTCACTGTCAGTTTCGACCGAAACCGAAACTTGCTTAAATATATTTATTATTATTTATTGCACACTGAAATCTATTGTTTTCTTTTATTTTGCACGACTCATAATGCGAAGTATAGAGTGTGCTTTACGACCACAAATTTTTTTTACACATTTATTTGCATATTCTACCGACAGTTAAATAGAGTTAAATGAAATAAAAAGACGCAAGGAATTGCGGAGCCATTCTGAGCGTTATTATTATAAATTTGGATATGCCATTTGTCCCGGATTTATAAAATTCGGGATATTAATTTTATATTCTTATTATAATTTATTGCAAATTAAAAACAGACTCAATCATTTTTCCCGAAAACTTATGCCGCGAAGTTCGCTGAACGACGCACAATAATTCACGAACACTCGAGTTTCGGCGCGGCCGAAAGTTTCGGCCATTTTTTGGCCGAAACTGGCCGAAACCGAAATCGAAAGCAAACTTCCGGACGCTCACTATTTATTATGTACTCATACAATTCTATTGTTTCCTGTTGGCGGTGTGTTCTTATCTGTAGAGGCGTGGTTTACATACACATACATGTATTAGATGTAGAGGTCTCCGTTTGACTTAAATATTTGGATATATACATATTACGACTATTACTTTTTTAATACTAAAAACGATTGTGTATGAAAATTTAAGCACCGGCTGAAATCCTTTTTAGGTTGCTTAGTAAGTTGAGCAAAGTCTAAAAGATATGCTGTTATTGCATTGATTGTATGAGAAGTCGGCAAGAGATAAGAGCTTAAACCACATGTCAGAACCGCCCTGAGAGAGGATGGTCAAATGTTACGAAATAAAAATCGCCACGATCCTCTATGCCATGCTTGAAATAATATATTTATACGAGTACACACAAAATGTACATTTAGCTTATAATAAACGGCGATCAATATTTCACCTAAATATGAAGCGAGGCGTAGCGGGATGCTGTTATTCAATCTCGTTCGAGATATTGAAGGAATTCCTCAAGAAATTCCCCATCACGCGAGAGCTCCGGCTACATGAAATATATCCGCAATAAATTCCCAACAGAATAACATTTACTAGTGATACTAACAAATGGCCAAAGCGTTCGAATCCATTGAAACAATAAAATAAAGTATGCAAACTGTGTTCTTACATTAAATATTCATAAAATTGAACAATTGTAGAATTTTAAAACGGGAATATAGCAAAATTGTTTTGGTTTGGATTTTTGATATTAAATGTAAATCCTTCGTAGTGTCAAGCTTCCCTAATAGAAGCAAATTTCGAGCATAGAAAGACGATCACGTGTTAGCACTAAATTCGATGATAATACATATATTATATAAGTACACTTTCATATGAAGCGAAGGACTCTAGTAGGAAGAGGGCTTCAAAGCATGAGAAAATTCCAATGGGGTGATTGGTCCTTTTCCCAAAACAAAATTTTTAAACAGGCACATGAGGTTTAACTTCAATTAACCTCTTTTATATTCTGCTGGGACGACCTTGCCGTAATAAACGGATGTTTGACGTAACATCACGCCTGTAATCCCCGTAGGAAGAGTGTAGTACTCTCTAACATTTTACCACTTTCGTTTACGTGCCGTCGCATAATAGGTGATCAGCCTATTGCCATACACCGGGCACTCAACCAGAATCCCGACCCGTGATTCGCAACCAGGTGCCTCGATCAGCTGTAGCGCTACGAACTACCTGACCAACGAGGAAGTCAAATAAAGGTTTATCTTCCTGTGACAAGCTACGAATGTATTACGTCCAGAAATTATTTCAACTTAAGTGCAACTAAAATGTATGTACGAGTACATATGTACCTACGTGAGATATACATGTGTAAGCGAGATAGAATACACGCTTTTAAAAGACTACCACTACTTGGTATACAAATATTAAGACTTTGAGCTCACGTTAAAAATACTCAACCACAACAAGCAAAACCCGTACATCTTGTGACTGGTAATATTCAAAGACATTCTATGATGAAGCGTTTCAATATCGCCGAGTAGGTACCGCTTTCATGTCGTATAGAATATAGTAAGAACACTATATTTCCTGAGTATAATATATATTTTATATATATATATATATATAGCTAGCTATATATATATAATTTGATACCGTTTAGATCAATTTGTGTTCTTAACGGAAAATAGCCTCTTTTTTCTTTTTTGTTACTAAACGTAACGATAAAAATATCCCCCGCTTCGACCACTCACCTGAATTCAAATTAAACAGATCCTACGCTATGGTAACCAAATGACTAATAAACTCATATATCATTATCATCATCTGTCCTTTTATCGTTCAACTTTCAGACATTTATCTTCTCTATGAATGAAAAGTATTAATACCAAAGTCTGCCATGCTAGCGAAGTGCAAAAAAATTTGGTGTCTTAAAAACAATAATTAATTCAAAATTAAAAACCACCACGCTAAAATTTATTTATAACCCAAAATAACTTAATTAACAATAATAGTGTTGCTTGACCTGTTAGATCGTAGATGGTAAATGATTGATCAACCACTTATGACTGTTGACTGCTGGTTTCGTACCGTATTCAAATAAAAACCGTCCATGCCTCTCGCCACTCCAGACTGACGGCACTCTCTAGATCAACGTTCTAAGAAGTTATGAATATTCGACAATTAGTTATTCGATGAATTCAAGGTCACAAGTTATTTGACAGGCGAATCGGGTTATTTCATTTACTTCATCTCAAAAGCGAACTTTAAACTTTAGTTCAATGTAGGTACTGGACGCTGAGACACGTTTAATCAAGGGCTAATTAGTAATATGCCGTGTTTAGTTACAAATTACGAGCATAGTGAAACTAAAAAAACGTAGAACAATATACATAAGAACATAGTGAATACGCCTATTTGCATTAGGGGTAGACAAACACTACATGTTAACATTAGTAAAGATATTAACACGCTTCTTTGGCTTCTCCACTTTAATCGGAGTCTTTATACATATGTGCTCTATATATGTACATTATACTTATGCCGCCTTTGAATTAGCTGATTATATATCTGATGTAAAATTTAGATGGCTTAAGTGACGCGTTTTCCCAAAAGCAATTTTATTACATTTCCGATTATATCGATCACGGATGTACGATTAATTACTTCCGTGGATCTTTATATGAATTAGTTCATTTTTACTTCAATATTTTATTTCTGTGTCCAATGCACGAGTATTTCTTCTGCGTCTACTTGCGAAGTCGTCTGTAGTATTTTAAGTTTAGGGCTGTACGAATATATATTATAATATATGGCGTGATTCTAGAAATTGGAGCTTTATATATAAACATATATATTTATACTCGTTGCTGCCTCGTTGGTCCAGTGGTTGCGAAAGCGCGAATGCTAATCGGGAGGTCCTAGGTTCGAATCCCGAGTCGGGTACTATCGGATTTTCCAACATTGATTTTTGAGTAGAAATTTCCAAGATTGGCTTGGAGTCTGGATCTGTGCCCGGTCTATGGCAATAGACACACCACTTATTAGATACGTAAGACGTAGGAATTTACTACATTCCTCTGCCTGCCCCTTTGGCGATTACAGGCGTTTTGATATATAATAATAATAACTATTATTGTCGGTCGGCAAGCTGCTATTAACTATTGTGTACGATAGTGTAAGTAGAGAATGTGTATATATCTAATAAACGTGTCTTATGACTCTTTTATTTATTGTAAGTATTTTTTTACATATACATAGATACACATACAGATCATACATATTACATTATTTACTCACCTCTGTCGCGTTGAAGTGGCTTTATCAAATCAGTTTCCTATAAAATGTATTCGACACCTTAAATTAAGAAAGGAACATACAGATGTTTGGATATAATGTATATACATATGTACATTGTATATATTATACTTGTATGTATAATGTGACACGTCGAATGTAAGACATCTATCTAATGAAGTGATACTACCACAGAGTAGAGAGATATCAGTAAGACAATCGTGCAAAATCAATACGACTTAGATTTATTAAGGCGAAAGTGCCTCCGACTTGAATAGATTAGCATTAGAAGCTTCTGTCATTCTTAAAAATTTTATTCTCCGAAGTGCAAGTTGAGTTGTGTTATCAGAACAAGTCGAGTACATAGCCCGTAAAACTTAATTTATATTTAATAAACCAAAACTGAACATATTATTTGACTAAGCGTTTCTAAAATTACGTAGCAACTAACGAGTGGCGAAAGGAATTCTCAGCAGCAGGCGGTCAACATAAGTAATCAATTCAGTAGTCTGACAGATAAGAGCTCGAGCGAGAGTAGGCATAAGAACGTGTACGATATCCTGTATCTTCTGCTATCTCTCTATTCCATGTAATTAATTCTACTGTACAACAAACAGTGTACAACTACCATGTACTCGAATGTTAATAAGCATGTCATGCACACAAACAAAAGGAAATAATAGATAACAACTCGACCAGATTCAGTAAACTAAAGGCAATTAACATATTTTAATCGAAATGGCGTCATATCATGTACTTTTTAATAGTTAATGGGTGAACCAATTCATTGCTTTTTATAATAAAAAGTACATTGAACCGCTTTTTTACAAGCCTAGACTTTTCTATTGTTACATGCTAGCAGTTTAAAGTGAGCGTGGAAAGAGATTCAAGTTACAATTCATATTTCAATTATTATTATTGAATGCTTATGATTAAGGCTGTAAATGATAACGACATTCAATGATTAAATGTAGTAAAGGTATCATGAATTAATTACAATTTGTGTAATTGTAGGAATTATAATCGTCTGGATTAAAAAACTACGTGTACAATGCCCTTAATTAACAGACACGGTAGAATCGTGAACTGACGGGATATTTTATGACTTGCTATTTGAAATAATAAAAAGCCGAACAGCTGGCTGACCTTGCGACAAACGTACGTCGAAATACAAAGCATTTTAGCGCCAATATTAAATTTATCTGCCCTGCTCCAAATCTGGTCGAGCGAAGCGGCGTATGAAAAGCGTACACATAAATAATGGCTGTCTCAATTGCCACTTACGGGGATAGAGGCTGGTTTGTTGACAACCACAATGTCCTCGTCGATATGTACGAGGGTGATCGGTTGGCTGGTCACCGGTACTTCGTGCCTGCAACGATACACACGTGAGGCGGCGGGCGGGCGGGCGGCTGACGCTGAGCAACTATGTACAGAGACGGACGAAACGTGTGTTCCGCGCTGATCGGAAGCCGCTTCGGTGATAACTGAACGATCCGCAGCGAGAGTTGCTACACGTTACTCGTATGCTAGCGGTTAACATAATTGGGATTTATGGGCGTTAAGTGTGGGTTTTTCCTGAAAGACAGCCTAAAACAAATAGGTTCGTTTCTCAAGATGCTTTAAGCGATTAGGATTATTTGGCAAAATTGAAAACTATATATACTCGTATTTACAGGAGAGTTTATTGTCTTTTTATTTTTACCAATCAAATGGGTAAGCATATACATTTTTTAACAAAATGATATCTCGTAATATTTCAATGTTTCTCAATTACGAGAGTCAGTATTTTGACTGGAAAAATGTAATAACCACGAACAATAATATTAACTAAAAAGTGAAGCTAAACATTTTTCTGGTGACAACCCTACGGAACTTTAATAGAATGGTCCAAAAAGCGAACTGTCACTCTGTACGGATAACTTACTCCACCTGCATCTAGAATACATTTCTGAGTGTAATGGAACTTCGTTTGTTACTCGAGCGATAAATCCCCTTTTCCCGCGCATTACGCCCTAAGGACTTTAAACGACACAGTCGCTTTGTTGCGGTCACAATGAAAATAGTAAAGAGTCGCATCACATCGCGTTTCGTTATCTGACGATATTTAAAAAATTCATTACCAACAATCGTATTTCAGCAGATATGAATTTGTATCTACGCACAATTAATTTTACAGTAGAATATTATTATGTACAAACAAACACAAACACACATACATATACAAATCATTCTTGATATACGCTTTCACACATCTAAAAGTGAAGGTACGTATCGTTATCAGCGCAATCAAGATTCTAACATGTGTCGTAGCTTCATTAGAGACGTATGTAATTAATCTGAATGGTGACGCAGGTGGCGCTCAGCACGGAAACCATTATGTTAAATGTTTAATTGCTCAGAGTCCGTCGTACCCATAAGTCGGTAGTGCCGTATGAAATAGAGATAAGATAATACCAAAACAACAAATGAACATGCGTGAGCAAAGGTAGGATTAATAATAATAACAGTCGTGGAACGTAAAGATTGAACGATCACAAATAGACATATAGGTATCCAACAGCAAGATGGTTAAGAAGATCAGAGTGATATTAATGCCGTTGTCATTGAATTCAGTGCACTCGCATGCTCATTAGGTGCTTGGAATAGTTACCGGAATTACCATTATATTACATCACTAAGGGCTCGTATGTACAAACAAGCTTTGATATTTTCCGAGGGCCAAAATCCTTCTTATACAAGAATCTATTTCACCTTCCAAATTTATTTGTCGTAAACGGTTCGGAATCGATGAAATAAATTCTATCAAAAAACCGCATCGAATTTTGCAGGTTGTTCAAAGTTGTCTAGTACACAAAGAAGATACAGGACAAGACAGAAGACAGTATTGTTAATGTTATTTATATAATGCTATAAGGTTCTGAAGTGCCCTCCGATAGGTTCTAAGATACACGAGCACGTGTTGCGCCAATGTTTTGTGTCGATGAGAACGACGTTCAATTAGAAAAGGTCTCTAGTGAAGTGCCAGATAATGAAATTCTATACTGTCTCAAGTTCCTATCTACAATTATTGCCATAGCTGATCAAAATCTAACAAGTACGGAACCGTAACTCCGTGCAAATGTGTCATCATTGGTACCATGTCAACACTGAAATTCATTATACGAGAAACCCACAATTCTGACGCGCGTTTTTGATTGGACACTTTCGATATTGCATCGAATGGAAAATATAAGGGCAAAAATACAAGAGACAAATTCACACTCGTTAATTGAATGACAATTCACGCGGTTCGTTTTTTTTTAAGATGTTTTAAATCAGAAATGATTTTTTCGCCTATTACATTTCAACGAAACGCCTACAAAATATTGACTGGTTAACAGGGTTATACCTATGCACCACATTGGCGAGCAGGTCGTTGTGCTTGAGCCTGTAGTCGGGGTCCACTCTCTCGTAGTTGACAGTGAGCGTGCCAGCCCTAATGCATCGTTCGTACTCAGCTGCCGGGTGCGCCCTGAACTCTCTCGCGAACACATCTAGGATCTTCTCGCCGACCCATCTCCCTTTGGTGAATGTGGTAAAAGTGAAGTAGTACGGGTAGACTTTTCTGAGGCCTGCAATTTAAAATTATAACATTAAAGTCATTATACAATGGTATATAGTCTAAAATGTACCTCCATAATAAGTTGGCGTAAAACGAGCGTACTAAAAGTTCTCATGAGAATCAATAATGAATAGTAGTGAAAGTTAGATAAGTTTGAGCAGACACACTGAGGATTCCATATCATGGTTCATAATTCCAGATAACAATGTTACAATAAACTGACCAATTTTAACCTGTACTAAGAGACATTCTATCATTTTTCCACAAACTCAACGCATTAATCGAAATAATCATTGCGTATACAGAACTACACGCTCAATTTTAGTTTTTATGAAAATCGAGCATATTACGAGTACATCAAAGAATAAATCATTGCCGTATATCTTATCACAGAGAGGGTCAAAAGCACTGCCCAGAAAAAAGTTGCAATTGAATAGAATAAGAGAATATCTAATGGACACTCTGTTTTTAAGAACACGGTTAAACAACCCTAGGGTACACGTTTCATAAATAAACAAGCTTAAAATCTCTGCTCATCCCTTATCTGTGAATACATGGCGGATGAAAACTTCTGAATATTTTATACATCGAATGAGACATTAAGCTTATGATTGTGACAGTAGCTCATAATAACATCTTTTAGATGACAGGTGAGATGAAATTTATTTATGTAGCGTCCTGTAAGTCCACTAAATATTATATACTAATATGAGGCGTGCCAGCTAAAACTTCAGAGCTGAAACTTCAGACTATCTCTTTTCCCGTCTTCATCTATTCTCCATTTACTTTCATGCATCGCAGGCATAACATTCACTGCATGCTTTTTAGTACTTCTCGAAGCATAAAATATGTTTTTATATAAATACGATGAGTCATGACAACTTATTCGTCTACATATTGTAGCACGTTTGCATATGGGCAAATCTAATGTACAAAATCACTCCAAAGGGAAAGAAACCCTTGTGACATTTCCGAATATGTCTGTATGGAGATAACCTAAAATACTTCCAGGTTATGCAGAAAGCTAATAAGTGGCAAAATGAACCTACTTATTTCACACATTTCGCGATTGTTAGCTGCGCCCGTAGTGAGGCGTCAACTGAACACGATTTGAATTTGCAACACAAATCCGGTTCATTTGTCATTGGCTGAGGTGAACCATTCTGCATAATGTAAGAGTATGTGAGCGTCGTACTGTCTACATATGCCTAATAATTTTAACTGCTCTATTTCAATGACCAAAACTGTAACTGAGCAGATGCTTACGTAGATACGCATATCATTTATACGTGGACAAAATAACGAGTACATTATTTACAAAAGGAATTATAACATTGTTTATAGCTTAATTTCAATTCGCATCTTTATTAAACAATTGATTGTCTATTCTAAGCGGGAAGTCTCTGAAAACCGCTATGTTTTAAAGATTCCGAAGATGTCATAAGACAGAGTTTGATGGTTTGTAAAGCTTAAAATTTAACAAATATTACCCCTTCTACAGCACACATTCAGATACGAGATGTTGATTTTGGATCGAAGAGTAATCTCATTTCAAAAAATGTGCTAGTATTCAGACCTTGCATCGACTATCCATCAGCGTCGTAGCAACAACTACCGTTTCGATTTCTAATTTCCATCGAGTAAAAACATAGTTTGCCAGTAAATTACAAACGATTTGTGAAGTGAAGAAACGAAAGTCGCGATGGCCTTTGAACGGGTTAAAGTGGGTTCTCATTTTCGGGACAACCCTGCTTAATATGTATGCATAAAGCAATAAAGAAATGTATCTGAATTCTCATATGAATTTTCTTTATGGCTCTTAGGTACGAGTGGGTTCAATATTTCCATATCACGAAGAGAATCAATTCCCGGTTGGAAGTAACGCTAGCGCGCTATATGAATATCGCTGGATAGTGTTTTCTGTTTGCCAGAATCTTTCATAAAGGAGATACGGTAATGTTTATCAAGGACACGGATATGAACTTATATCTCGCGTGTGTAAAGTGGAATTACAGACGTTCAATATCAATAAAGATAGTGGATACTCAAGTTACAGTTTATTTTATTCTTAAAGTAATTATTCTGGAGCTGCTTCAGTTGAAGTAGATGAACAAAGGTAAGCTTGCTTCTCAAACGAAATCTTAATAATTTGTTTATTGCTTACAATATTCGTCAACGACGATGTAGGCAGATTGATGTCTATTGATAATATAGCTGTATCTACACTCAGTCACGAGATTCTAAGAACCAATGTTAAGAATAGATCTATTGGATTAGGAGAAAAAGAAACTTTTGAGAAAATATTGAACAAACACAAGGAAAACAGGCATTTTAAATTTGAATGTTTCAACGGTTACTTATACGATGATTGGGTTCTGCGGTGAGTACATTAAAGTTATAACAACACTCCACTTTAATGCATATCGAAAATTTTCCATATTCAGCTATGACTTGGCAGATTCACAATCTACCCGTTGACCTGGTTCACGAACGCGAAAACTTTCGATTCTTTCAAATTGTAATATTTCATAGTACATAGTACCTTATTAATTGTAATATTTCATACGTCTTCGCTCGCAGACTTGTTTCTACTAAAGAGTTTACGTTTTATATACGTTATTTTTTTTTTCTTGTTGTGTCTTTAATTTCTCTATACAAGTTGTCAAGTGTTAGCACAAGATCCATCCGCTGAAACTTTAACCGCATGCGTTTGTTCCTGCTACTAAATAGTGTGTACTACTGTATATATTAATAAAATGCAGGGTAAGCGGTGAGGTTCGCTTTTGTGTGTAAGTGTGTGTGTGTGTGTATGTGTGTGTTTGCGCGCGTGCGTGCGTGCGTGCGTGCGTGTGTGTGCGCGTGCGTGCGCGCGTGTGTGCAAGTGTGCGTGTGCGTGTGCGTGAGCACGTGTGTGCCTGTATGTGTTTGTGTAAGCATGTATGTATATACTGCACTGGTTCTTTACTTACCATTTTCTATGTAGTACGAAGTCTCGTTGTATCTGTCATCAGTGAAGCCAGGCCTTTTAGCTTTTAACGCCTTTGTTTCTAGTTTCGCCTGAAACAAATAAAACACAATTTGTTATTCGAGAACGTAATGTAAACATTATATGTAAAGTGTTATTAATTATATG
>DWME01004640.1:0-16029 GCA_018244795.1 Parelbella ahira ahira | reverse complement strand
CCCAAAAAACAGTTCAGAAAGTTTAAAATCATAATTATTCTATAACTATTATAATAGTTATTTATCACAGAAAACTTAATCTGTATTGTTATTATTATATCGTCACCCGAAATCCTTTATGGCGTAGACAGAAAGCATCGACTAACTTCTTACCTGCACAATAATTAAACATAAAGTAAATACTACGACACTGCCCATTTTTCTTATATCAGAGTTAAAATCGTTAATGTGTTCCACAGGGAACTCATATATCAGTCAATGACCTGCGTCTATCTTGATTGTGGCCCAATTTCGCGGTCTTAATAAGAAGTCGTTGAACAAGGATCACGGGTCGAGCCGAGAAAATACAATTATGACGGGAATAAGATAGATAGCACCATAGGAGCCTATGTCTAACCAACCAATTATAATAACTAGCACCGTGTGAGACTTTAATAAACAGCTGTATTAAATAAAAATATATATTAATATTTATTAATGTTACATAACTGCACGAATAGGGATTTATATGCTTGTATTCACAGTCTGGATTTGTTCCTATTGTAAGGCAATAGGTTTATCATCATCGTAGTGGGACGTGTGACTGGTAAAACACTCCTGTGCGTACCTCTTTGGCGAAATATAGGCGTGAAGCGGTTATGTGCGTATAGTAATGGGACAAGCATAAACGTAAACTGGAAATATATCAGTCCTATAATAAGTACGTAAAGTCCCTTTCCTTTTATGAACACCTAAGTATTGGGTTCCACACGAATGCCACCTTTGGATTCGTATTTTGTTTTCCATTGAGACCCGTCGAATATTCGCGTGGGTGTTCAAGTGTATTAAGCATTATTATTAGGGTCATTTCAAATAGATCGGCACGAAGGGCAGAGTACACTTTGATCGTGTTTAAAATAGAACTTTAGCCGATTACACTTATTCATTCATTTCAATAAAATGTAAAAAACACATAACACCACGTTTGTAATCCCCGAAGAGGTAGGCAGAGGAGTGTAGTACACTCCAACTCATAATGTAGGTACATATTGTTGTTATTATACCGTTCCGCTACATCCCTTACGCGGAGGGCAGAGAGTATGTACTATGTTTAAATATCTCTATCCTAACTTACATGCTACTACATTTATAACTCTTCAAATAGACACGGCAATTTTGGAGACTTCTGACTAAATAAACAAGGATTTATAGCAAGTACGTAAATTTACGATTCTATATCAGTGCAACGCGCTGCCAAAGCCATAAATTTGTTGCAGGACCACGTCAATTTAACGGAACGTAAAATACTTTGTTCCTTGTACGAAATTGATTTTAAAATTGGAACAAACCTTGCACTCTTTCCTTGCAACGTACATATGGTAAAAATATTATTAAAAAATTGGACACTAACAGCAGATAAATGTCATAGGGTTATTAAATGGTAAAATGTTTATTTAACCATATTTTATTCGTGTAAAATATTTGTGTTCGTATAATCGACTAGTTAGTCACTAGAAACATAGCGAAAAGAGCGGTTGAGAAGAGTTAAGAGAAGTATTAGAAATTGCCTAATTTTATGCAGAGAGAAGTATAATTTAGGGAGAACTGAAACTATTGAAATCCTCAATTTAAGAGAAATGTCACGAACGGGATTAGCGATTGGTCTTCAAACAAATAGTAGAACTCGTCACATACATATTATGTATGTGCCTATGTCTCCACATGTCTGGAGAAGAGACGCGGTATAAAACCGTAGCACGCCTGTAATCCCCGAAAAGGTAGGCAGAGGAGTATAATACACTCCCACGTTTTACCAAGTACATATATAAAAGTTTTTAAAATCTTTAAAGTCTAGTGCACAAATAAAAATTTTTTTTTTTAAGTTTTACATACATGGCCAGATGTGGTTACATCGATATAAGCTTCGTTATGACATTAAGCGTTACTTGTGAGGTACCAATTTTAAATGTAAAGTTCGTAGTATGTAATGACTACGTTATGTTTCTGAAATGTAGAAAAGGACTAATGAAAGAAATACAAACCCTATGTTAATGGATCGCATAGAAAAACACAAAGTAGAAGTCTATTAAACAAAGGAAAGTTTTAGAAAAAACTAGAAAGTTCGAGAAAAATTAGTCGGCAAACCGACCCTGTTAAAAATCTCAATTAGAACTTGAATTAAATACATTAATAAACTGATAAGACTTATACACAAGACTTTTTATAACGATTTTCAATTATGTATTTTGAATTTTTAATCAATAAATTTAATTAAATTAAATTATTAAATTAATTTAATAGTTAATATAGGTAAATGATTTCTAACGTAATAAAACTAGGAATCCGGTTTAAAATATAACACCTAATTAAAAAATGTGTTATTATTTTCTTTCTTATTATGTATTAGTATGATTGAATTAAATTTTATATTAACGCAACATAAGGAAACATCACACCGGTGATTTCCAAAGAGGTTGGCAGAGGTGGAGTAAATTCCAACGATTAACGATTCTATATTAAATCTCATATATACAACACGTAGAAATGAATAGAGGATTCTGGTTTAAAATGTAAGGAAAATCCTTCACCACGCTATAAAGCGGGTATGTCTGAAGTTTATGTATAGGTTCCTTTATATCAGCGGCTTTTATCAGAGTATGATGGATCGTTCCGAGAGGATCGGGGTATACCGCATTAAATGTAATAAACCCACAGCACCGATACAGATTCAGCATTAAAATAATGTCATATAACTTATAAGTACCTTATAATTTTTGCTTATGGACATAAAGTCTATCAATCCGCTCTTAATCAGCGTGGTAGACTATGGCCTTAAAAAATTTTGTACAAACTCTTTACAATGCGTTCAATGAAAACTTTTATCTTCATCATAAAAACTTTTGTTGTTCTACATTTACCTTACGATGTATTTCATCGCTGATATAGAAAGTGTATTAAATCTTAAAACGCAAAATTCTCGTCAGATGCACTCCACGATTTGAACCCTAGGACCTCCGTGCTGAGAGGCTATGTTTTAAATAATGATTTCAACGTAATTTTTGCTGCTTTTTATTTCTCGAAAGTCATTAAAAGACTTTAATTCATTCACTCCGGTCAGTTTGTAGATCTAACAGAATTGTCAAGAGCGGACATTTCCGAGCTTATAAATTTAATTCATCTGATATTTTAATGGATATTGAAGATGAGTTGAACTTTAACTGAATCTGACGTTATCTTTTAAGAATTAGATTATTGAAAATGTCAAAGCGCGTGAGCCCAAAATTTAATGAAATCGTAGCCTGATAACATCTGTTATAGTCATTTAGATTTCCGCCGTTAAATCTTGAAGTAAATTATTAAAATATTTTAGTGTTTTCAGCCGTTCATTTCATTATTTTCAGATAGTTACAAAACTTGTAGTTAATAAACGATGACATTTCTCACAATATGTGTAACCGATTCGTTCTGAAAGTTTCCTCAAAGAAGTCTCTATAGACTTTACTCAGGACTATTATATAATATAGAGCTTAACTTTAGTTAGGTATTTCTTTAAGACGCAAGAAGAGCAAACGATTTACAAAATTCATTTCAATTACTACGAAACTGTGCAAGTCAGATAACTGTGACAAATAGATGTCTCCGACCTTCTCAACACTAAGGTCACGCGGAGTTTATCTATGGCGCCCGTAAAACCTCTTAACCCATTAAAAGTTGTAGCACGCGGGAAGGATTCCGAGTTCCGAGATACAGCTTCGGGGGTCCCGTAAAAAGGACGAGGTCGTTCCAAGCGGGGTTTCGATATCACGAGTAAATAAATAACGTCCCTTAGATCGTGTCGAGGAGTCCATTTATGTGGAGGACCCGCTGGAATAACAATCGCAATGATTTTGCTAACTTGCTGTCGATCGCTAACATTATCCTGTGTTGCAACATACCAGTGTGCTTTATTAAGATGAGTTGATACAGATTATATGGGACATTTTCCATTTTATTTTGCTTTATAAGATAAATAAATATACATAAACATTCGTTTTTAAATTTACTTCCGTTGTAATCATAAAGTAGAGATAGCCTAGTGGTTCGGAACTCAGCCTACGTCGCCGAGAGGGTTCGTGGTTCGAGTTCCATCTTGTACGTTTTTCTGTTAAATATTATGTGCATTTAAAAATTTAATTTCACTTGCCGAAACACTACGAAAATATATTTAAAAATTGAAATATCTTTGAGTTTTCTATAACGTTTTTAAGGCGTGAGAAACCTGCCTAATCACATATGACCAGCGTGGTGGACTAAGGCCTTAACCTTTCTCATGCTGAGAGGAGGCATCTATCCAACAATTGAAGGATAAAAGGGATGATGACTGAGATATATCTACATTCGTATTTAGAATGCGATATTCAACGATACGATTTACTAGTAGAATTTTTGGTAGATATTTTAAACATTTTGCTTCTAAGAATACTTTTCGATTTACATCGATGCATGTGCTTATATATTACCAAATATAGGTAGATACACAGCTTAAAAATTAAATTCTAAAACGTACAGACGGATAACGTTAAGTAACATACGTTTAAAAAGGTTCTGTGGTGTTCTGTTTCTGTGGTGACTACTTCTAAAATGTTTTACTCCATTAAAGTACATAGATATCTGGATATCATGACAGGGACAGGGAGTGATACCGTGGAGAGGCGGTGAGCTACCCTTATGTCCTTTTGAGTTCCTTTATTTATTCTTTATAGTCCTATACAGGCATAGATACACACTTAATATATTGTATATTTATTTATATTTGTAGCGTAGTTATATTTATAGCAAAGTTTTAACCATATTATGTAGCGTTGTTTCTAATCGAAAACAATTTTGATTTTATCAAGTACTAATATGGGAGTACAATATTGCAAAAAATCCTATAAATTCGATTCATCGTATGTGTCAAAACGAAACGTCTATTTGACGATTTTTCAATATTCATATGAGATATATTGAATCGTATTGCAACGCTGCACTCTCGTAAGTCCGATGACAGCTGCATGTGGCAAGAGTTGGTTTCGAAATAGCTAAGTAATATAATAAAATATCATATCATATTTTTAAAGGTAATTCTTGGAGTTTTTCTATTTTTTGTGTACTTAGTAGTGAATATGAGAAATCAATAGAAAAATCACTTGGCCTAATAATTTATATTGTAATATAAATGAATTGATTCAAATTAAAATGTCAGAAATACTCTTTATCATAATATATAGATATTTAAAGAAATAATATGTATTTAAAGAAATAGCATATTTAGAAAAATTATATTAGAAATTTAATGATTATTTCTATACATGCATGAAATGTCTGGTGTTTAATAGTATTGATTATAATTCTATTGAGACATATTGCGGATAGCATTTAAACAAAGACATAATCGATAAAAATATATGCTCGAGGTGTCTTTTATTTTCTTATATGAAATAAGCATAGCAATATGACAACTTGATATTTTGTATATGACAAGTTGGATTAGACTGAGTGTGAACTATAACAACCCGTGCGCGATAACTTGACACATACATATGTACATACATACACATATTTACGCCTGGTCTCGTAAAGGGTAGACAGAGAAAACAGGGGGCTAAATATCCCTATCATTGCACACCTGCCGTATTTCTTCCACATTAACTTGACACCTGTATTAATTATATACATATGTATACGTCGTGCTACATATATACATACATACGTAGTCCTTTCGATGATTAAATATCGTCCTTTATCAATTAAAATACTTTTATACTTTTACTAACAACTTATTAGTACATAAAAAAATTCGACTATCGGTATTTTTCACATGATAGATTATACAAACAAGTTTGACGCGCGAGGTCGCATTTTCGCGCGCTGGTCTTATATGCACGAAGGGCGCACCATATCTTAGTTTTTACGAGGGGATAGTAAGAATCTATAGAGCCACAAACTTAACTCCCATATTTACGCTTTATCTGTTTAATAGATTTTTAAGGAGTCTGTAAAGAGGTGTATGGACGGTTGCTCCATCTTTTCTAGTTTAATGATAAACTGTCAAATTATAATCACTTTCTTAATAAATAGCACCGATGAATTTACAAGAAGGACGTAATAACGACGAAGGATAGTTATATTTCATCCTCAGTGCTCTCCCATTATCCCCTAATACCTATTCACTTGGCTTTCATCTGGCTTGATATCCTTTACCTTGAACTTTAATATGAACTATTTATCGTTAATTTAAGCTGTTCCTTAGCAATCAAAAACTTTAACAATCTTACTGCATTTGTTAGTATATTTTACAATTTGTTGAGAAGTAAAAAAGTAAAAAAGACAGGCAGTGTTTAAGGATTTTAAAATCACCATCATCATCGTCATCATCAGCCTATCTTAGTCCACTGCTGGACATAGGCCTCATCCAATGAGCGCCATCGCGTCCTATCCTCAAAAAAAAAATGTCACTTCAAAATCCTTATACAAATACAATAAATTAGCTCTGTTATTATTACAACACCACCCCATTTTCCTTACGAAGTGTACAGAGAGCACAGGACCCTACTCTTATAATCCTGATTTGCTTCTTTTACAACCATCGTTTTCATCATACACGCTGCTTTCGGTTTCTGATTTCCCTATTCGATAGTATTTGACCTATTTGATTAAGATTCGTGATTCGTGCTCTCCATCGGAAGCCACGCCCGATAACATTTGTAGTAAGTGTCGGTGTTAGAAATAGACAAAGCTTCAGTCGTTCGTAGTAATGTAACGCGGTGCAATAAAATTATGAATATGATTGCTCAGGATACCGAACAAATAGTGACTTGCGTCACGGCGGGGCACCGCACTAGTGTACTACATTGGCAAACACGTCGGTTGCTGTTTGTTAACGCGAAATATAGCTTTCATTCTATACATAGCCAGTAATATTCAAGATCGGGAGGAATATTAAATGAATTGTTTGTTATACAATTCCAATTGTCATGTTGGAGATACACACTAGAGACGCATAATCAACTTAGAACAGAGAAGATAAAAGAACTACATATTTAAATTGATGTAATAGGAACAATTACTGTAAGTATAAATACTAAGATCTCGTTTCTAAAGCCTATTTGGAGATTATTTAACCAATAATTATACTGTTTACAATAATAATATCTAATAGTAAATAAATATTTCGCACATTCTCCACACGCGGCCATCTGATCCCAAACTAGGCAGACACTTGCTATGGTAACTGGACAGTTGATAAATCACTTTAATTCATACAAAAATATACATACATACTTCTATTGACTGCCTCCTTGATCGAGTGCAAAAAGTTCCAGGCAGAAGCTGTATGCGAAAAGACGAGGAGAGGACCTGTTGGTGCTCAATAGGAGAGACCTAAAACCAGCAGAGGACTGAGGCCGACTGTTCATGATGATGATAATAGTAATGGAACCCAGGATTCCTAAGCTTAGCAGACAGGTTCACTAACCACTGAATCAAAGGGCTATTTGGGTATTATATGATGAACATTTCTAATTTGATGGTCATTATCAACCATATAATGCTATCGGGGTTTCCCCGTAATACCCGTTGTCATTATCGGTTCATGAATAATAATGTTTTGCGTAAGTCTCATAGAGATAATTTTTATGAACATAATATGCGTCAAAGATAACTGGCAATAACATTATCAGGATACTAGCTAGCTATCAAATACCATGCATCGGTTACAGCAGTGTTACAGATAAGTCGGAAATTAAACTTTATTATTATACCATCCCGTTAGATCTTTTACAGGGTGGGCAGAGTGCAGCGAACGCCAATCGTCTCTAAGCTTACAGACCAGACACAAATATTTAAATAATAACTGTAGAATGTGCTCGAATAATGACAGAAATGTGATAGATTCCGTTAAAAATGTCGACGATTCAATCAGTAACAATTCACAACGATTGTTAAGTGACTTGTTTATGTCATTTAAAAAACCCGAAACAACATAGTTTATATTATTAAATTGGCAGTGCTGGAAATTTTGTTTACGTAAAATTACGTTAGTTAGCGTTATACGTGAAAATTATTTTATTAGGTACTACAGAAGAAAACTACGTAAGAGAACCATGTTTTGTCTATAAAAATAGAAATGTATGGTATTAAAACCTCCCTGCCTACCCTGTAAGGGATCTAGCGTCACAGGATAATAATATTTACAAAAACTGTTATCGATTATCATCACCATCAACCCGTTTATCCTTCTGCTGTTGGATACGGGCCTCCTTTCATAATGAAAAGGTTAAAACATAATTATAGCCACACTGGCCAATTGCGAGTGAACAGATTTCAGAGGAAATAGTGTTATTTCATTCGCTCAGTCATCCCGTATTGGCCATGTTTAGTTTGTAAGGTGTAATTGTTTGTTTTTAAAGTGACAATAAATAGAAATTTTAATATAATATTATTTAGATTTATACGTAAGTGTAGTACACTCTCACGTTTCGTCACTGTCCGTGTTTTACATAAGGCGGGATCAGGTCCAAATGTTAGCCTCTCACATGAAAAAAACATACTGACTTCTTACGAAAATTTCACTAATGATTTGTAAACTACGAGTAGTTACATTTTCTTTATGATGTTGTTGGAATTATATTAGTTTTTATCAGACCATCCGATGAATAGACAGCTGCCACATGCTATCAATGTAGAGCCGTCGCCATTGTTGTCCGACATGATGCGCTGAAGAGCCTTTGTTGGAAACACTCCGGCTTTAGAATTGTACATTGAAAATAATGGCATATCCTTCGAGTTGCTTCTAGCGGTAATGTTCTGGCGAGACTGTTAAACAAATACTGTAATTTTTTCGTTGTTATACTATAACTATACAAAAAAAGTATAATTTTTTATGTCTTTTTGTTTAGCTAACATTTAATTTATTTTTGATCTTATATTTCGTACCCAAATAATTCCTTATTTGGTTTCCATGAATGCATTAAACCGCAAACGTCTCGAGACGAATATTTAATAAACGATGTCGATCGTATGGAGTACTTTAGCACGGTATCAAGGCTAAGCGATTTAGTACTCAACAGGGCAGTGACATGTTATCGGCATAGAGCAGTGACATGTTACCGATATAGAGCAGTGACATTGCAATATAGAAGGGTGACATTTATCGTTACAGAGATCATCAGTGTATACGCGCGATACTGAAGAGATGTATGGGTGGATAGCTTTAGATCAAAGATTTCCAAAGGGGCTGATATTGCCATCCCCCTCCCCCGGCCCTTCCCTTTCCAATCTTCGCTCCAGTTCATCGCGGAAGTCTTTTACGGAGATAGTAGTAGATAAGGGAGTTAATAGGGGCATTAAGGTGGTCAGGCGTGGACCACAGTGGTACTGTGTTCTTATATTTTAGAATTTTACTCGTCGTATAAAGAAATCCATCTAATTTATTTGAGCTAAGATCACAGTTTCTGCTACACGACATTTAATTTTGAGGAATGACTTGCAATGATTCGTATACTATGTATTTAGTTTTCTATCACAATTTAGATGCTGCAATACTAATTCACAAGCACTCAGTTTGCTGCTTAACAGCAATAATCGACGTAATTATAATACCGTTAATATATGAATTACTATTTTCCCATTTTCAACAACATTCTTTTGAGTCAAAGCGGAAATCCGTTTTTAAATATGGAATAGGAAAATCATTAATTTCCATTCCGTTCCGTGGATGATGTGTCATACATATTCAATTTCGAACACTACTTGAACGATAGTAGGTACCTACATTGTATTGTTAGGACTGCAATATTGGATTTTAAATTCATTTGTGTTTTAATGCCATACGTTCTGCGGTCGCATGATTCGAATTGCCGTTGATATTAGTCAGGGAAAGGTTTTTTACTGATTGTAGTCGTTTTCATGCTCGCCAGTACTTCGATGTAATTATACGATTAACAACATCATCATTATTAATAAATAAACAAATAAATAAATGTTACATAACATAGTAAATAAATATTATAATAAAACGTAAACATTTTACTTTTACAACTTGATTAATTTATCATAATTATGTTTATAATTTAATTTTATAATTGTCTAGAAGAGCCCTTTACTTTCGTTTCACAATTGTAGACTTTTAATTTCGAAATAATATAAGACAAGCGAGAGTTAGAGAGCTTTAACACAATATTATTTTTTCCAATTTTATTGACCTACAAATGTCGGTGGTTGGTGCGACGAATCACAGGGAATTAGGGGATGAATTTTTAACCCGCTGTTGTTACTGGTGGCACGTTGACCACACGCGCAGCCTGCTTGGATTGGTGTAGTACTGTGTTCAAATGGATTTTTTTATTTGTATGGGTATTTTTTTTATTTATTCTTTATTTATCGAATGTGTTTTTTGAAGGGCGCAACTACCTAGACTGTGTAGTAGATCTATGAGTCGTCAACATAGTTTTAATTACTAAATGATACGAGTTCATGTCTAAAATGAACGAAGTTATGAAATGCATGTGAGCATAAAAAGTGTATTTTTCAATAATTAATAAATGTGTGTGTATATATTGCATACCTGTGTTTATGTACATAATTCTCTATTAATCGCTAATAACGTTTCATATTTGGTAAAAATTTGTTAGTTAAAGAAAATCTTATAAGTATAAGTACCTTAATATTTTGAGGTCGTGCAGTGCCATATTATTATGTTACGGGCGGGACGCTACTTAGCAGTCGCGCAGTGCTCCGGACTGATCGGGGCCATCCATCATCCACTGGTAAATGCTACTGACGGGGAAGACCCTACATAATGATGTTATCGCGTTATTTCTTTGGGATTTTGGCTAGCACGAGGTTAATAGCGTGTCCAGATTTTTTAAAGATTTTCAAACGTTGAAATCGTGACTTACATTATAAATGATTGATGGTATGATAATTTTATTATCGCATGAGCATGTTAGACTTATAATTTGATTCGACGTGACTGTATAATAATAATATTTCATTGAAAATAGTGTACCTAATGTTAACCCACATTATATGTACGTATTGAAACAGTGTGCTGTTCAAAATTACATTGTACTCATTGTAAAAATGATGATAAGTATTGTTACAACGCTCAACATCTATGTAGGTATGTTAATATAAAAAGAACAAATGTAACGAAACGAGAAAATTCCGGACATGATAACAACGCAATGTGACTGGTGAATTGAGTGGAATCAGTCGAAGAGTCGACGGGCTGCGCTGCGCCGGCCGTGACGACGCGCTTCGATGGCGGATTTGGACAGTTTAATTTGTTACGAATTCCTAAAGCCTCGGCCAAATTCCGAAATCACATTTTACGTGTTGCCGATTCGGAGAGCCGGTGTATTGGAATACTTAATGCATATTCTATTATTATTATTATTTTTATATCGTCTTAGCAGGTCCCTTACGATTTATGTAGAGAACAGCGAGTGCCAAGTATCTCTATACTTACAGACCTGTCGTGCTTCTCCTACTCGTACACTCATCACTCTCTTTATAAAATTACGCCGATTTCGAAGACTTCTGACTCCGCGTCATCCATAGAAATTTCTCAAGGAAAATCTTAGTTAGCAATATACAATTGTAAATATATGATTTCACCTACAACTTTTAAAAGTCAACGGTTAAATCTAACACACTGCTGATCGCAACATTCTTATAAAACTGTCGAAGATTTCACTCCACATATTAATATACGATAGGTACAGATAACCAATCTGTTGCAAACATGATCAAGAAAAAAATAAACCTTCCTAAATCGCTATAACGTACGATCTTCAAAGAGTGTAGAACATGAATGGTTAAACAAGTTTGAGGCGAGGTTTTAATAATGTATACAACAACGTGAAGCGGCTCGGGGGACGTACTGAATTATATAACGCAGGTACTGCTCACTGCCTTCCCCATTCGCGGCACGAAATCTGTGCATGGAACATAAAGGCGAGATGATACTATAAGACACATTCGGTAATAACATATATGGGATGTCTAGAACATTCTAAGTATAAAAAAGTGCCGCAATGAACGGATTTTAAAATTTATAATTTATTTTGTAATGCTGATTTCGTTCTGTTAATCTAAATGGAAAATTAATCTCGTTCTGTAATTTTAAATAAAGAATGCGCTTGGAAGCATTGGTATGCTGCATCATACTTCAGACGCGAAATGGACAGTTGTGACGACAATTAAATAAAATTAACAAAGATCATAGGTGTTCTATTGTTGTTTTTCCAATTATAATTGCTATTACTTACTGCAATGAAGTTGAATTATGAGGTTTTATATAGATTACTTACTACGGAGGTACCACAGTAATAATATAAATTATGATAAAAGGCGTATTAAAATTAAGATAAGTCTTAAATGATATCGAACTGCGTGATGTCTATACCCGTTGAAAACGTATCAAACGAACCCTTTTAAAGACGGCAAAGGGTTATTTTTTCCGCTCGGAAGGGAAATCGGGTAGATGTACCGTTTAAGAGAGCGGAGGTCGCAAGTGAATGAGTCGATATTAGCTCGCTGAAAGGGACAAATAAAAGACAAGAGGAGCAACTTCGCCTCTATTTGTGTCTGTCTGTTAGGCAAGTACCTTTCAGAGCTCTGTACTTAACGTATTCCGGTTCTGGTAAAAATAAGTGGCTGTTACCGGCGCGGAAATAAAGCGAGATAGAGAGAGAATAGAGATATCTATGTTTATATAGAGATAAATAATATAAAAGATAAATAGTGTAAAAGATTATTGTATAAAAGATACATAGTATAACAGATAAATAGTAAAAAAGATGAGAGATACTAGATATAAAAGAAAACTGGTATAAGAGATATCTATAAATCTCGATAAATCGTATAAAATCTTTCTTTTTCTTATCTTAAGTATATTTTTGTGCAGGTAATAAAGGTCTTTAAACTGTTTAATTAATCTTTAAACTGTGTAATATTTTTCCTAAAAAGAAGTAAAGTTAATTGTTGAATTAATTGAGTAAATTAAGTTAAAATTGAAGTTCTAATACTCGTGACCGTTTCTCCTGCTTCTGGAATCCCTAAGGATACCTGAAGTCAAGATTCGACAGGTCAGGGACCCACAGCAGCCATGGTATCTATTAAGCTTGTACTAAAATTGATTTTAAGATTTTAGTCAATGTAGTTATTGAAACCAAAAAGTCGTATAGATATAAGTCGTAAGATAGGTATAGTCACACTTCGAAAATAAACTAATGTCATACATATATATATATATATATATATATAATATTGTAATAAAAATTATTAATTTGGGCGGTGTGAGAAACTATACTCTGTGTAGAGATTATCGGTAAAACCCTTTGAAGGAAACCTATATCCTGTAGTGGGCTAAAACAAGGTGATGCTGATGATATTCTCTTTGCTAAATAAATAATTAAATTTTATCGCATTTCAAAGGACGACGTTGCATAGGTAGCACATAATATTTATTTAAGTCAACACAACGAATATCTTTTTTCTAAAGCCGCCTATTCACTCTATTTCGTATTTCACATTAGTCTTCTGCAAGCCATTGTTCTTCGTATGAATAGGGAAAGAGAATTAATGGCTCCGCGACTTACACGTTTTCTGTTATTTATTCAATGAATCAATTACTTATTCAATTAATCATTAAAATTGCATATAGGTACCTACTCGTTTCATTCTTAATCATTACGATATTATTAGCAAGTCATTTCAACTGTCTATCCACGATTTTTTGATTCATTTATTAATAAAATTGATTATTTAGTATATAGTACAACAACTTAGACAATTCTTTTTTAATTTAAGACAATTCTCCAAAAAATGTGTTACGTCAAAACATTTTTATAGGAAGGACATATTCAAGATGTCTTTCCTTCCTGAACAAAGCGAAACATAAGCAGCCGCGTTAAGCGTTCAAACAACGTAACTGTAGAAAAATATTTGAACAATCGGAAACTGTGCGATGTCTTTTACAGAAAGTGTTTCGGATACGAAATTGAAATTATTTACACATTGTTGGTATGTGTTAGTTCATTTTGTACCATTTCATATCTATTATTGGTAGAGAGCGATATTTTATAATTTTGAAGTGCTTCTTCTCGCAGATGTGTGTGACAAAATATTTTATTTTAACATATTTTTTTCATATAATAATAGCTAGTTGTCTAGCACTGGGCGTTATTTGACCGTAATTCATTAAAATTTTTAAATTGAAAGCATTTAAGTCAAAAATGATATCTCTTCAAATGTGTAAGTACTCTGTGCTTCGTTCCAAGCACAGACTGTTAATGTCTGTTTGACATTGACAATATGAACGTAATAATACACAAAAAATATTGTATTAATTTCAGTTTATTTGTAACAGATATTAAATAAAAATTCAAGCTTTCGCGTTTTTTTATACACACTATGCTAAATTTCGCAATCCTCCGAGCGCACGATGACTTACGTAATAATATATTATAGATATACTACTGCTAAATATTTTAAATCTAATATGTAAATAATTATTTATCCAGCTAGTTAAAATATCTGCGAAAGCTCAAAATTTATGGCATTAATTTTAATGTTAATATAACACATTTATATGTGTGTTTGTTCCACTAATTAATTTATTCTTTATTGCTAGACTTAAATCTATGTTATTAGGGACCGCCTTAATGCCTAGTGGCTATAATTAGAAAGGTTCAGTTTACAATGGGTTTGAAACTTAATAATATATAATATTGCTCGTCGTTTGTTTGTTTTATGAAGGTTGACATAGGGCCCGGTTCGCTTAAAGTTTCTTGTCTCATAGTAGTTTGCAAAATTTACGCATGCTGTTAGCTAAGTAACAGTGTTGTCGATTATTAAGATTTCATTTTTATTTACCCTATCAGATATTAAAAAATAATAATACGATTATATACTCTTAGTACTTCGTCGATCAAGTGCTTGCAAGCGTAATTGCTAGCCGAGAGGTACTCAGTACACTCCCCGGGTCGGGTAATATTTTAACTTAGATTTTCGGGAAGGAATTTCTAGTAGTGGGTCGGAGATTGGATCTGTGCCCGGTGCATGGCAATAAGCTCACAGTCTAATGTGTGGTGAAATTTGGGGGTATACTACACTTGTCCTTATTCCCTTCGGATAATACAGGCATAATGTTACGTTTCAATTTGATGACAAATGTTAAGCTTCTTACATAACGAACCATGTCTGATGTTTAATGTCATATTTCTGCGGTTAGCTTGAATTTGTACCTTTTTGTATAAACACGGAAATTCATTGCACTCTTTTTATTTCGTCTTCAATTCTAGTGTCATGTTGTTGTTCATAGATTTTTTGGCGATGTTTGTCCTTTGTATGTGAAAATTTCATTTCATGGGTGTCAAGTTCCATTTTCAAGTTTCAGGCCTATGTTCAGCAGTGGACAGCTATAGGCTGATGATGATGATGATGATGATGAAGTTCCATTTCGTTTACATGTTTTGCTAAAACTTTAGGATGACCAGCACACTTTAAAATGAGGAAATCGTCATAAAAAACTCTTCTCTGAGAAGTTAATTCTCAATAACAAAGGGCCTCATTCAGCCCGTCGTTATTTTTATTCCGCATCTGGCGCCAAATAAAAAAAATGGCGGCTCAGTTTTTTTTACACTGCCAATGCCAATATAAGCTTTATGGTGAACGAAAATTAAATGCCTTTGAATCGGTAAATAATGGTATTAAATTCGAAAGCAATTTTCAATATTCGCCTGAATTTAATTTACATTACGGGATTTTAATAGTTCATTGCAAATAAAGTACCATTAATTTCACAAATGGACCGTGTACAATGCAAAGTTGTTGACAACGTTCTAGAGAATGGCTGTTGGAATAATAGTTGGTATAATGCTTTATTCCAATCGGTGTAAAAGTACGCCGCAATTTATACAAAGCATATTGTGAACATACTTATGTCGGGAACAACATGTTTATCTTAACATTTCGTCGTTGTCAAACCAAAACCTGCTATGTGCACTTTTTCGAGATTTCAAG